>APFE031397160.1:0-29699 GCA_000404065.3 Pinus taeda | reverse complement strand
TCAAAATAAAGTTTTACAAAAGTATGAGCTCAATTTGAGTCTCAACACACAATAGTTACAACAACAAGAGTTTTACTTGAACCCTTAAAGCCTCTCTGAGTACACAGACTCTCTCTATCACTCTCTGTCTCTGTCTTTGCTCTGTCTTAGCACTGCTTGCCCCTGTCTTCTGTCTTCTGTGGCTTTAAAGCCAATCTGTGTTGTCTGTTCATTTCTCCTTCTGGGGCTCTCTGGCTTCCCAACCTTTATCTGCTCAGACCCCCCTCTAAGCATTAGCAATCATTGCTAAAAACTTTCAAGGATGGTGGCCACCTATTCTGTAACAGAATGGGTCATCAGGCCTTTGAAATCTCAAAATTGGTCATTTTCTGTTTACACGGAGAAACGCTGCAAAACATGGGAAAATCTACCAAATCACTATTCATCAAATTTGAAATATTCATAACTCCGCACTATTTTTCTATCGGGTCCGCCTTTAAGCCGCTTATCGCATCTCCACCGTTGATCTTGGAGATATGGATCCAATGACTTTGGTTCATTTTGGGCGGCTCTATTGTACGGGGGTTAACCGCCTGATAAGAGTGGTTTTATCTCTCCTTAGCCTGGGCACATGGCAGCCAATGTATGGGATCAGGGAGAGCCCAACCCAAACCACTTACCACCTTTGTTCCTCCTGAAATCCCACTTTTTTCCTTTCTATTAAAAAAATACATTAAACACTGAAATCCCACTCATATCGGACTTGAAACACTATAAATTTTCATTAATGAACCCTTTCAAGTCCAGTTCATCACATCGACACTTTTTCCTTTGTATTTCATTTATTTAATGAAAATGCAAAATAAAAAGAAAACCCTATTTTCTAGATCTCAAAATATATATAATATCATCTATATTTTCATTGGGTCTGGCTATCGCGAATATCATATTTATATCGGTCTCACTCTATTGAAATACTCCGATGCAATGTTGTGATCACAATCACATATCGCACATATCCCGGGACGATTGTAATCGCTCCTATGTGTTTTCCGATTGTGATATCATGTGTTAGCATGGGCCGTCGATCTGCGTGCTTGATCGATGGTCTTTGTTGACCCATGCTTATCACTATCACATATTCCATGTGGTCTTCGCTGATAGTCCCTGCTTGCCACCACCAATTGCAATTGGCTGATCAGATCTAGACCGTTGATCGACCAGATCCAACAACTCTGATGCAAAGTTGCTGTAAGCATCTAATAAGCCTTATTTCATTGATTTCTTCGTGTTTTTGCCTCCTGATAGTGTAATCTGACTGTTTGAAACGTTCTTCTCATGCAAAAGTTTCGAGTGTTTGAATACTTAGAGGGTTTTCTACGATCCATTTGGATCATGTTGTAGGGGGATTCCATGCCCAACAAGCCCCCAACACAAACATTGTGACTCGTCCTCGAGTCACTCTGTCGGTGTGGCGATCTTGGCGCAGAGTCCCTCCAGCTGGTCCTGAATGGTCTTGATGTTTGTAGCACACTAAGCTGCCGCTTGCTGAACTTGATGCATTCTCTCTTCAGGGACCTCTATTTCCAGTGCGTTGTTCTGGATCTATGTATGCATCCCTGAAACTACACAAGCTTTCCTTTAATATCTGCCGTAATTGTGAAGGCTTCGTCAATCCATGGCTGGACATGCACTTTGAGAACTGCTTCCTTATGGTGCTCTACATCCACCTGGTCCTTTATCGCCTTAGCTTGTTGCATCCTCGCAAGCCGTTGAGTGAGACTATAGTCTGCACAGTCTCTCTGATGATGTCGTACTGCTACTGGAGTTTGCGTGCCTATGTTTCCAGCTGCTAGATGTTGGGGTCCTCTTGCAACGTCGTGAGGACCTCAAGAACCTGCTCCAACATGTTGGTATAGTCGCGCACTGCACCTCCAATCTCTTCTAACCCTACTGTAATAGTGTTGGCACGCTGTTCTTTGATTTTCGGGGGAGTGGAAGGTTGCGCCTTCAACCATAGCTCGGTGATCTAGATATTTAGCTCTAGTTGCACTCTTGTCATCTCTTCTCTCATGTCCAAAATGTGGGTCCACACTTCTACTGGTAGATCTGTTGTAATGGCTAGCTTTGGGATGCATTAGTAAGTGTCATCTACTGTGTACACCAAATGTTGGTTCTGTGACACCAACTTGTCACGTTGCAAGCTAAGTTGTTCTATGTTAATTTTCTGCTCACTGAGAACCTGGATCATGCAGCTCTCCCTGGCCTGTAGCTCTGCCGTTATCCCGTCCTTTAATGGATATAACGTTTCTCGGGGAAGGGCAGCTAAGTTAATGCCAATGTCTTTCATCGTGCTAAGTGACATTTGATCCGTCACATTTGGTGAGGCTAACGCTCCCTCTGGTAACACTATTGTGTTGGCCATATGTGCATGCAACATCTACTTTGCTACTGAAGTGCTTACTGTGATGTGGGTAGATAGGGTACCTTCCTGAGGGGGACGCACCTATAACTCTTGTATTTGTGCCATGAGGGTCCCCAACATAGTCTGATGCTCCGTCATAAACTCTTGAAGTGCTTCACTAGTGATATCACGAACCGTCTCGCTAATGTCATGGAGATCACCTTCGGTTACAGTGATCAGGTCAATGGCTAGCTCTGAAGCCTTAACCTTCTTCCTTGGACCTGATCTTTCTGCAATGCGTGACCATTTGAGCTGTGTGGATGTGATCCCTGTGTCCGCACTCCCTTATGCTATTTTTATGTCCTCTACCTCCTTCCCTAAGGAGGTTTCTTGGCCCTCCTCTGCCTGTACCATTGGTGCCTCTACTGTTTGTGCTACTGCTGCTGCTTTTGTGGCCTTCATCTACTCTGTGACTTCTTGTGCCGCTTCGCGCACTACCCTTACCTCAGCTACCTCTTTTTCATTCTGCCTTCTCTCAGCCAGTTGGGTGATGCGAAGCTTGGCATCATCCTTCTTTTTCTGCATTGCCGCTTTCTCCAGTTCCACTGAATCTAGGGCGCGCCACTCAAGAGGCCATGTATCCAATAAACTGAAGATTGCATCATTAGTGGCTACAAATGGTAGCTTTGTCCACTGCTTCGATGGGTCCTTTTGTGCCCTGATATAAATGTTGTGCATAGCCTTCTTGAAGTCTGTAAAACTTTGTAGACTATTGTGCACTATAGGTGACAGGCGCGGCCTCGTATTGATCCACATTTGGAGGCTTGCCTCTATGAGCACTCATAAATTTTTTATATCACGAATCCGTTTCGCGTCCTTGGTGGCCCAGAGTGAAGTGTACTTCGCGGCCTCTAGTAAGTCTCGGTCAATGTTGGGAAACTAACTATCGTCCGGTAGTTCTCCCACTACCAGCAAGATGGATAATAACAACCACACGTAGTGGAAGGTCTTACCGTGCTCTTGGGCTTCGCAATAGTTTAACAAAAATTCCTCGCAAAGGAATTTGATCCAGTTGAACTAGACCCCCTCCACACATTTCTCGGCCAATGCAACCACTAGTGTTGGTACCTCATCAACACGACATTTTCTCATCACTTTATTGGCCAGGAGTTGAGTTGCTACACGCACCCCTTTTTCCTTGATGCTGGAAATGGCGTAGCCCCTCTTCCTTTTCTCCAACTTATATTTCACTTTCATGGCTTCTGCAAGAGCCAAATCGCTACTTTTTTTAGCTACAGTCGCGGGATCCTTTCCCTTATAGGGAATCTGAGAAATATGGTGGATGAGGTTTGTTGTGATGGGAATAGGCTCCTCTAGCCATAGATACCCATCATGCACCAAGAAAAGTAGCTGCCTGATGACGAAAATAGTGATGGGTGCACAGTGGAAATGTGGTATCCATAACAAGTGTAGGAACCTGGGATTTTCCACACTGCGCAGCCATTTTCGCGGCTCTAACATGATCACCACCTCCTCAGTATTCCACTTCATCAGATTCACCATCTCTAGGTGCAGGAACTTCTTACTCTGAGCGAGACCCGAGTCTTCAAATTTCATGGTTGGTACGTGACCTAGGTACGTGCCCTCAAATATGATACCATCGAGGAGTAGCAGGGTCTGGAGTGAACTCTTTGTTGCATCTAGATCCTTTGGTACTTTGGTCTTCCCTTTCCACGAAGGGACATACGCAGGCAGTTTTGCTACAGAATGCAATGGTTGGATATCCTCCTCCACGTGTTCTTCTTCTTCTATGGTGGCGATCAGGGCTTGCAAGTCTTCTTCTTCCTCATCTATTTCAATTGTGATTGCCTTCCCCTTTTCTTCCATTGATAATTTGTTATGTCGCGGATTTCTCGGGGACATGCGTAATGGACCCATTGCCTGTTTATCCTTCTTCAACCGTGGCATCCGCGGTGATTTGGGGATTTCTGTGACCACCCCAGTGCCTTCTAGAACATCCCCCACCATTGGGGTCTACGTGGCCTCGCCAACAGTTACTTATTCAACCCCCAACCCATCCTTAGTGGCCGTCATCATCTCTATACTGTATTCTGTTTCTCGCGAACTTAGGGGCTTAATTATTATTTAGCTCTCAGCACTCTATGCTCTGCTCAAATGCCCAATTCTCAAATGACTAAGTGTTGTTTGCTGGCTAGCCCTTTGATTTTTATAGCCCCTTTCAAATTTAAATTTGACTGTTCCCCCCAATTCTGAGCCATCAATGCCTTCTTGGCGGTAGATTTTCCCAAATCTTACCCATAAATCGGGTCTTAAATGCCCGCCACTCACTCTATTTGGCCTCAAATTGGACATCCTGTCATGAATAGTGACACCAACGGTCACTTCCTAGCCAACCCGTGTAGTAGCGCAGCCCTCCATGCGTGGTCGTGTACCCTGTGATGTTTTGATTCTGCATGCATCTCCCAGAGCACACAGTTCCCAGGCAGAAAAATTTATAGTCTCGTGCTCCTTTTCAACAGCATGGTGTGCTAAGACTATCCTTCCTATGTTTAGTCAAGTGGTCACAAAAAAATCCTCCAGCATGGTTCACAAAAAATCCTCATCTTCCCTTGTGGTGATCAACATCACGCACTCTACTATTTGCAATGTGCCACCCTGGTTACTACATTTGGTGATATGCGGTCCCAGCCATGGCAGCAGACTAACCAATTCTCGGCGACAGTCCTCCAATTCATCAGTATGATCTTACATACCTTGCCTTGGAATCCTTGTTTATCGACAAGAAATGCTTCCTTTATTTCGTTTTCTAGCCTCTTGACCTCTACATCCATTAAAGTGCTTTTCTTCCTTAGTCATACCTGGTCTTTTGCAATTTCGCAAAGTCTAAAGTTTTCGTCGAAGTTCTTCTTGAAGTCTTATATGTTCTACTGCATGTAGCTGTGTGATTTCTTCATTTCAGTTTGCGCGGATCGTTGTATCTACGGGCGCTATTACGCACGGACTCGACATCACATGCTCCATAGGGGTTAGAGTCCTTGCTTCATCCCATAGCTTCGGAATTGCTCTCGCAGTCAAGGTTTTGCACATGGCCCTATAGGCCCATCAAACCACTGGTACACATAGATCCCAGTCAGTGCGTTTCATAGGTTGGATCATGTTCATCACTTCACACACCTTGTCGATGGCTTCCCCGTGTATGATTTTCAGTGCGCTAGGTCTTATCATATTTTGTGTTTTCACACGCTTGTCCTACCTACTTCTATTTGATGTTCCGGTTTCTTATCATGATAGTAGCATGTGTTCATGTGGGCTACGTACCATATGCCTATACCCATCTGGAAAGGTGAGTGCACAGGCTGTTTTGTTCATCATGCCTTGCTACCATCCTCATTTGAGGCTTCCCAAATCGTAAGCGCATCATCTGTATACATTCGCGCCAGTCCCTGAAACTCTGTTGGTGCTACTTCACCACCTTATGGGTGTAGCATGTAGTGCCCATTTTAGAGCATCGAACTGCTGTTGTTATGGCACTTTGCTCTCAAATTTGTTTAGGAATTCATCCACTTCTATCAACCCATCATACCTAGGTAGATCCCTTATCTCTGTTGTCACGTAGTGCAATGATCTTACCATCATGTTGCAATTGAGTGTGGTTACTTCATGTAACCGATTTTGCCATCGTTCTACTTCTTCGTCCGAATCTGAAGTGTAGGAGTTTTCACATTCCCATGAAATCCTACCATGTGTTGTTGGATTCTACCAATCCTGCTCTTGAGTGGTTATCTTGTAGATACAGTCGAGATTGTCATCACTATCATTGTTGCGCACCGGTTCTATGTAGCACGCTCCTTCCACAGGGTCTAAAGGTACCACTATGCGTAGGGAATTTTTCTCAAAAATCATTTTGCGCTTCTTTAGATTTATTACTCCATTCATATCAATGGCCAATCTATTCCCAGTGGCGCAAGATAGGGATTGTTGTCATTAACAATCTCTATCACTTCAAAATCTACCAGCGCGTTAGCACCTTCAATATTTACTGTTACTCCCTACAATATTCCCATCGGTAGGACCTTTTGCTGGTTCACCATTCACAATTTAATAGGAGACCATTGTAGTGCGGGTCGGCCCATGCATTCCCATGTTTGTTTTGGTAGTAAATTTGCGTCCAATCCGAGATCTAGAATTACTTGTTCCATTTCATACTTTCCGATTTGCGTAGTCAATCTCATTTACCTTCCTGTTTGCAATGCATGCTTTCCAAGTTTTTGAACTACGCGTGGTTCCCCGGACCCAGCACACCTAGTGATAAGTTCCTGCAGTCCTTTTACAACCTTACTGTCACGCAGCAGTTTTATGCATGCCTCCAGAAAGGTAGCGAGCATTGATGGATCCATCCCCGGTTCTAGTTGATCCTTACTACTTGAAGTGGAGGCCTCTGTGAATCTCTTCTTGGCTTCCATGAATGTCTCATTCGCGTGCTCCAAATAAAATTCAGGTTCCTTTGTAGGAGCCTTGTGAACCCATGCACTTTCTTTTGGCTGCTTACCTTTGTCATCTTCTATTGTGATACCGCTTTAGCGCACAATGTTCACACGACTCAGACCTCATCATTTGTAGGTTATGAGTCGGGGGAAGCTAGAGTACTCCTTTATTGCGAAACCTCACTATCAATGTAGGGTAGTCCTCCATCTCATGATCAAATTGGGTATAGTATAAACATGATGCTCTCGTCAGATTTGTATAATCACAAGCATAGTGCCCTAGCCCTCTGTAATTGTAGAAAATTAGTTGTCTGCGACTCCTTCCTGGTCCCATTCCACCTCGACCTCATCCGCACCCCTGAAATCCAGCACGCGCCATCCCTACATTTGGATTGAGGGCGTGTGTTTTAGTCTGCACTCTATAGGTAGGATTATGATCCATCATCAGATCGTAACTTCTACAAGTGTGCTCATCATGCCCTACTGACCCACAGAAATTACATAACAATTGTTGGGATGTCTACCTATACTTCTGTAATAGGTGACAGTTATTTGTAATGTGTTTTCCTCTTATCTAACAAATCACACACAATAATGTAGGTGCCATACTCGGTCCTGCTTGTGCCTCTGGTCTTAATGGCATCGGCCCTCCTCCCACCAAGTAATTCGCGAAAACTGGATAGTGGTCCTTGTCATGCCCCTGGCCTTTACATTTTATGCACCATACTTCCTCACGTGCATCTGGCTGAGTTGTCCTGTCCTATTTCAAACTCCACATTTCCAGACACAAATTTTGTAGTTTCACGTGGATTTGTTGGACTCCCAGACTTAGATCTTGTATAGGGGTCTCATGCAATCTCATTGCAATCTCCAAAGCTTCGGCCTGGGTGGATAGCTTTTGTTGTGACAAAATCGTCCTTAAATGCGATTTTAGTGATGCTACAAACCATGAGCGATGTTGTCCATCCGTCAAGGTCATGTTGGCTTCATGAATCGTACTCTTTATTCCCTGGTCCAGATCCCATGGGGTCTCGCTTGGAAGCATTGCAATTCCCTTAAACCCAATAATTGATTCCATCTCTGATTTTGGCCTGCTAAATTCCCTATTCAACGCAGCCTGGATATCTACGATCCCTGCATTTGGATGGTAATTAGAATGCTTAATGCACCACGTTAGTGCACCATCCTGCAACACACTTACCAACATTGCCTTCTTTATATTTTCATCCATGGCTCCTTGTGCTTCCCATATAGCCTTTACTACGAACCAGAATTGGTTCGGATCTTCGTTCCCTACTCCTCTGAATACTGATAGTTTGATCGCACTTGCCATACTGAACTATGGTGGTGGCGGAGGTGGTGTGGGTGGAGATGGGGGTGACGATTGTGAAATTGGTGGTGGTGTAGGTGGGGGTGGTATGCATAGAATTCACTGCCTTATTAGACTGATCGCGCTTCTTGGAGAAACTTTCGTGAGATCTTCCTCACTTTCCCGTCGTGGCGAAATCAAGGGGCTATTTTCTATCTCTGTGCTACCTTTATTTTTGTAGATCCTCCCACTTCGCATAGTCCCAAACATCAATTTATTCACATAACCTGCTTTTCACACAATAGCATTTTGATCCAAGTGTTCAATGATTTAATGTACTTACCTCGCGGTCCCTTGAGGAAGCGACGTTCTTCCTTGTTGTAGTTGACGGTCGTATCTACCATGAACTCTGTGATAAATCCTCCTATAATTCAATCAAGCCAATGGTCCATAGTACACGCGATCTTATATTTTGATGCTTATAGTCTACACACCAACTCTAGAGTCCACATAATCGGTTTGTCGAGCCTACACATTCCCTGACTGTCAGCTAGCTTCACGATCAATTCATATAGCTCAGAGGGGAAGGATGCAAAGAAAATGTCATAGATTTCTGTATATAAGTAACACTCTAACCACTACTCCTTTGATACTTGCAGATTCCTATTTTCCTGTGCCACGAATTCGTGAATCTTCTTATCCAACCACCCTTCAATTTCTTTCTTTGTTGGATTCTAGTGACACAACATCAGGCATCCCTTATGCAGATCCCAATCTCGACAATGTAACCATTTGTTGGCTTGTTGGGGCCTGACCTAGGTTCAAAGGTGATTTAGCCAAACAAATCTCGGTACTACTGGCCCTTTTGGCAACAGTCCATGAAGTGCGGACTGAGGTCTCACCCAAAGTATTATGGGAGGGTGCTAGAACTAGGTTTCTGCACCCTGGAGATGTCTGATGGTATTAAGTGGTCTACAGTTCAACCCGACATGCATGTTGTTATGCGCACTTAGCCTTACCTCGCAGCTCGAGATGCTGCCTTCATGCAACCCTACTCAGGGACCGAACAATGTTATTACCCAAGTCCTTACTCGCAACCCAATATTAGGTGATTAACTGAACTTATTTATACACTGTTAGTTATACTTAACAATATTCATGAGTCATGTAAGTGCGCACAAGTAAACAAACAGTATAATTGTAAGTAACATCAAACATGTAATAACTCAGAACAGATGCACAAGATTTAGATAAAACTTCTTTTTATTATATTCTTCCTTCTATTATAGACTCAACTCTACCCTGTGCACTCAGTAGCAGGGGTCCGTATACTCAGCTATGGACTCTATTAGGACTCTGCGCACTCAGCTGCAGAGCCTCTTCCTACTACTACGACCCAAGACACATAGAATGTTTCTCTATGCTTCGCTATTGTATTCTATCCATCAGATTCCATCCTTTCATTGGTTACTTTACAACTTAGAGCCTCACTTTAAAACAATAACAACTCAAAACTTGGGCTTTGAGCGCCAAAACATGCTATTGAGGGATTCCATGCCCAAAAATTGGAAACCTAATCAGTAAGAGGAACATGCTATATGAAACCAACATGCAAAAGTTTTTCAACTTCTATTTTAATGGCGGAAACCTTCTTTGGATGAATAGGATGGAGGCACTGTTGTACTGGTTTGACATCAAGATACATTTTGATTTCATGTTCAACTATGCTAGAGTCAATACCTAGCATCTCCTCATATGACCATTCAAATATATCTCAAAATTCACGAAAGAGAGCATGGTAAATATCAAGTTCTGATGGAGAACAAGATTTTCCAACATGAATGTTTTCTACAACTTTAGGTTTGGTCAAAATATTGATAGAAATTGTTTCTTCGATATTTGACAAGTTTCGCTTGGAATCTATTGTATCTATAAAAATAGAATTCGAAAGGAAATCAACAATTGAAGGGTGATTAAGTTCATTTGAAAAATATTCTATGTAATCTGGAAGATGGGAACGACGATGATAATCTTCTCATGGTTCTTCTTCTATCATCATTGATTGGATGATTCCTTCATCAGTAGAAAATATACGTGAAAAATGATCAGAAGAAGTACCATATTCTAATGAATGATCTACTCATACAATTGGCGAAGATGGATTTGGGTTCACCACACAAGCTATAAAGATTGATTATTATGCAAGATCAATAGGGCTTAGCGGCATGATTTCATTACTACTATCAACTTCAGTACTATTGGTAATCTTCCTTAAATCAGATGAAGTGGAAGATATCATGTTGCAAGTCTCATCTTTTGCCACTTCTGCCATGTTTGATGGTGACGGTAGTGAAAAAGTACCCATTAGGGAAGAATCCTTGAAGATACCTACACCAATGTTTTGAAGATATAGCGGGGGTCTGTCAACTAACAGAATGCTTCCAGTGGCCTGTGAACTAGAGGTGAAGAAGGAAAGTTGATCGATAACTGTTATTCTGCCCTTATGAGGGAATGAAATTGTATGAAAGTATGTCAAAACCACAACAACCATAGCATAAACCCACATGTTCCTAGCAAAATGTTGTAGTCAAGGGGTTCGTCAATGACCTAAACTTCAACAGCTACTATTTTGCCCCCTAGTTCAACTTGCAGATTACTCAAGATTCCACAAGGTGTATATGTGCAACTGTCAAAATATTTTAATGTTGTTGGTGAACGTGAAAAAGGCGGTGAGCCAAGTGTTTTCCAACAATTCATTGACATAATACAAGTAGATGCCCCCTCGTCAATAATGGTTTGGTGAATAAGTTTATTCAAGGAATTTACTTGAATGAGGAATTCTAATTGCACTAGTAACTGTGGCATATAACCCGCATGGTTGAAAACCACAAGATTGGAATCAGTTGGATAAATTCCACCAATTGATGACAACAAAGCCTACTTTTGGGAGGGACAATTTTGAAGCACCTCAAGCGTCAACATAGTAGAAGGTGATTGAGCCAAATCTTCTACTATATTATAGTTCTATGTTGCTCAAGCTTGAGGGTTAAATGTTGATTTATTTACAACTCCCTTAGGGTGATTTATTGTTAACTCTGTTGCAATAGGTGGTGGAATAAGATCAGATGAAGTCGAAGTCAAAAGATTAGGTTGATGAGTGGATTGGTTATTTGACAACGACGATTGATTTCCATAATATTTACTTCGTGTTGACACCAAAACTTCAATTTTAGGCTTAGAGGTGGATAGCATAAGCACTTGGGAAGTGGAAGCATGGTCTGTAGCCACCATATTTGTCTCCAGGTTCAGAAAATGATCAATCAACATTGCATATGTACTAGAAGTCTTAATAAGCTTTGAGACTTCAGAGCGATGAGGACAATATCACGTAAAGTGCTCATTGTTACAGATTAAACATGGGTAAAGAGGTGTTCTAGCCAAAGGAGAGGAATCAGATGATTTCTCTTGAGGGGGATTATTTTGTTTCTTCTTGTTTTTCCCCTTCTTCTTGCTTCCTGGTTGCTTTTCATTCTTGCCTTTTTCAGATGACACAGTATTGATTTTAGAAGCAAAAATGTTATCAGATGCATTTGAAGTTTGATTGGAAATGGAAAGTTTTTGAACAAATGGTCTACCTATTGTTTGTGTGCTCGAAGAACATGATGGTGGTGGAGGAACATTGCAAGCTAGTCGGGGTGCATTCAGAATCTTGTCATAGAGTGTGCCAGACTGTGTATAAATCAAGTCCAAATATTGGGCATGAGTAATTACTTGGTCTTCAGTGACAACTCCAACTTTTGCGACATCCTCGGTGATATATGGCAACAAGGATTTTATAAGCCACTCAACTAAAAGTTGATCAAGAACATAATTTTTAACCATTCAACGATGATGATGCCACTCATGAATATGATCAGAGATATGAGTAGTAGTAGTCCATTTAAAGTTGGTTAATAGTTCTGTTCCAATTTCATATCATATGGGTAACTAGAAGTAGGTTAAAAATGTGGTAGCTAAGGTTGTAAAGTTATCAAAAGAAGCTCGTGGTAATTCAATGTACTACTTCACAGTCAGACCAGTAAGCATTCTCTAGAAAAGATAGTCTAACTGAATCATCATTCAATGAGTTTGATGAACACAATAAATGAAAATTCATGACATGGTTGGACATGTTTTCTCTAGGATTTCCATTTAATTTTAGAATATCAGAAGGTAATTTATGAGGAATCACCGGCCACCAAGGTGCATAAATAATTGGGTCATTGGTGAGCCGATTTAGATCTGGTAATTCAAGTGTTGCAACAAAAGGCAACTGTCTATTGAGGTCAGGTTGAGCATATCCAGGGTAAGATGGGATTGCATGGGAAATAGGCCTTTGCATACCAGCATATGGCATCTGCTGCTGGTAACCTTGATAGGGGTAAGTTTGTTGAGAAAATATGGTATAAGGTTGTTGTTGAGCACCAGGATACATTTTCTGTTGTCCAAACCCATCATAGGCTTGTTAACCAGGACCTTGGTAAACTTGTTGTTGACCAAACCTGGCATAGTCTTGTTGACCAAGTCTAGGATGAGATTGGTACTACTGGAATTGTTGTTGTTGATATTGGAGCTGACAAGGCTATTGAAGCAACTGTTGTTGTTGTTGATACAATGGTTGTTGACTTAACGGTTATTGCCCACCAATGTAAGCTTGACCAGGTTGTGAATACACTAAACCAGTGTAAGTCTAAGTCATTCCAGTAAAAGGCAAACTGTCCTGAGGTTGTTGGACTCTAGGAACAAGTGGTTGTTGTAAAACTGCCTGAGAAGGCTAAATATGTAAACCTGAAACTTGGGGGTCTGAGGTTGAAGGACTAGCTTACACAGGTTGAGATACAACAATCTAAGCTTGTGACCGTGGTAAAGTTGTAACAATAGGCATAATAGGTATGGATGAGATGGATTGCATAGGTTGTGATGGATACACAAGCCTAGGTTGAAGAGGCGTTGTTGGCTGCCACTGATAGACTGTCATTCCAGCCTGACCTAAAGACGACGACATATTGAAATATGGTTGCCCCCCAGAAAATTGAGGATAAGGATATTGTGCATATTATTCTCATATGGGGGTAGTCTAGTGTAAAGTGGATACATAGGATGGTAACGAGATGAACGAACTTGATATTGACTTGATGGGTCCAGTTGTTCAATATCTGTTAATGAGGAACCAGATAAAATTCCTATAGTGGACATTGGTGAAGACTAAGGGCTAGAAGCAACACCTGAGTGGGTTCCAAATAAATATTGGTAACCTGATGGGATGGACAAAACACCATACAAACATGACTTAGGTGTCATAGTAAACATTGAAGAGGTTATGATAGAAGATTCTACCATAGCTATAACAGATGGTATAGTTTGGGATGTTGACTGTGCCATAGTCAAATGTCCAAATAAATTTGCTAACGAATCAATGGGTGTATAGAAGTAATCAAGATCAAAAGGAGCAGTAAAATCAGGATTATGAGGATATAGATAAATTCTAGTTCCAAAATGGAATGGAGTTATGGTTGTTTCTACCTCAGGTTCCTCTTCTATTGAAATCAAACCAGGTGGAAGGATTTCACTATTAGGTCTGTAATATATTTCCAGTATTTGTTCCTAAGGTAAAGAGGAAGTCTCGACAGTTATGGATGTCTGAGGATGTACCGGTCGATCTTCTTCCGGTATGGTAACAACTTTTGATTGTTAAACCTCAAGATCCAAGCACTCTGGTAAAAGAACAGGTTCATATTGGGCTTCTTGAAATCCTTCTTGTTCAGAAGTAACTTCTGATTGAATAATGATAGGTTCAAGATCAAATTTTGGTTGAATAAATTTAGGTTCAGAAGTAATTTCTTGTTGAGGAACTTCGGGTTGAGAATCAACATGTTGTTGAACAACTTGGGCTACCATTTCACTAGATTCTATTCTAGTATCCTCAGGTAATTGTGGAGATTCCACTTCAATAACAGATGTACCAGTAACTGGGGTCACAGTAATTACCAGTACAAGTCTTTCTGGTAATTCAGATGAAGAACTAGAAGTTTGTGAAGTATTAGATTCAGCCAGACGAGACCGCTTTGACCAGATAGGTGTAGCTTCGGGCAGTAAAGGCAGTTTACTTGTTGTCCTCTATGAACGACGGGGTAAGGGTTGATATTCCTCCAGGATTTCTAATTGATTTTATTATAAAAAAGAAATAAACAAAAAGGGGTAAGCTATGCAAAAGGATTACCAAGGAACTGTGAACTACAAAATACCTCCCGGCGAAGTGAGAAGTATGAGTAGGAAATCACCCCGAATGCTATGTTCGGTGTATCACAGTGTACAAGGTGGCCGGCTTGGTTACCTAAAGATGGATAACAACCTAGTTTTGTCCTCCCATATATACTAGAAAGTAAGTGGAGGCCCAATCTGTATTAGCGTTGTCTAATGTGAAACCACACAGTGAGAGCATTCCTTTATACTTTACATACTGTAACACCGCCCTATATACCCAAAGGTACGTGGACGAGCTATGATATACTCATGTACGTGGAATGAGGTATCGCGCTCGGAATGTATCATAGATAAGTTAGCGACAAATTCTATGTTTTATGATGCCGAAACACGTCTCTAGCCTAGAACCTCTAAATGTTTTGCGTTAGGTGATAATGCTCCATTAGGTTAATTGAGGTTAATTTTAAGTTGATCTTGATTAAGAATTTGCCTTTCAAGGTTCACCATGTGATGTCTTCGAAATTCCTAAAATGCGACTAATATGATAAGCATTCTTTTTATTGCATTTGAACAATGAAAACCTTATCTAGTAGGGATACAACAATCAAATTCTTTTAAGCAAAGAACAAAGAGCACATCTAATGTAATTTCCCTAAACTATTACTATGAGCACACATAAATGTTTTGAATGCACAATGCAAGTTTTTCTTTTTAATTCCCTTAATGTTGAGATGAACAAAAGGAAACTAATGCACATGCAATCAATCAATATTTTTGCAAGAATGAAGACTTTACAACAGTTCCTTTTCGAAAGAAATGGAGACTTTTACGACACTTTATTCTAAGAAAAGATTAATCGACTATAATCTAACTTTGACAATGAATTGATAATGATAAAGAAATCATTTAAGAAACAATAAACAACCAAGACCAAAGTAGGGCTAGGAAAGGAAACACAATTGATTTCAGAGACACAACAATTATTGATCTTTTAGCAAGCAAAAACAAAAGGAAATTTGGGAAAAATCAAGTCAAAGGTGGGATTTTTGACCTAAGAAGCATCAGCATAGCACTAAATGGGAGACAGTATGCTTCAGAGCACTATCCTCAAGCCAAGGGTGCTCTGCAGTGCTCTGTCTCTTGACCAAGCCTGCGCTGGTGCTAGAGAGGCCATTCTAGGGGCTTTCAAGCACAATTTTTACCAAAAAAAAACACTTCAAAAAGGTTGAAACAAGATCCACGGAAGTAAGTAAAGTCTATTAAGGTCTACTAGAATGAAGGTAAGCTACTCAAAATGATGATCATTCCCCAGTGGAGTCACCAATTTGTTATGTGGAATTTTGCATCTACAAATAAATACAATTTGCCTAGGTGGGTAGGTACACCTAGAACAAAAGATTTAAAGAGTTTAAACTTTTTATATAGAAGATAAATAAGACAAGGGACCTACTTGTTATTTTCACTTTCCCTTTATCTCATTTTTATGGCTCGTATCATTCATTCTTGAGCTTAATTTGCTTGACAAGTACTTGCAATCATAAACAGAGGACAAAAACCAATCAAAGCAAGAGATATATCAACTATAAGCAAATGGAATCAAAATAATTTACACATACAATCATCATACATAAAGAAATGAATATGGGAAAAGGTGTAAACAACTTTATTAAGTAGAAGGAAGAGTTACAACCAAGAATTCCAATCCCTTGTCACTCATCCAGCTTGAGTTCCATCCTTCATCACACCATAAGCACAACACTTCTACAACATAACAATACTTGCTTACAATCTCAAACCTCACACTAACAGTGTCTCCTTACAAATTCTCAAAGTCCAGCTTTTGATCACTTAGATGAGTGCTCAATGTATAGGAAAATGGAGGTGGTTTGGTCATAAATGAGGGTATTGAATGTCCTTCCAAACTTAGAGTTAGTTTCCATAGAGGAATGGATGAGAGGATAGGAGGTTACTTAAATCATTCCCTATCCAATTTTGAGCTCATAGGAGATGATAAGTGTGGAATATTCTAGAATGCTACAGAAGATAAGAATATTCCTAGAACCCTATGAAGAATTCACTCAATCTCACCCAGCGTGGGTCAAAGTGAGCCTAAGTGCACTAAAATGCAAGCTTACATGGGCTTACCTACATTAAAGCACATTTACCCCTGACCAAGGCTGCACTGGTCCCTCAAGGAGGCATTTCTAGAGGGCTTCAAGCTAGGAAACTCTCAGGAATTATGGCATTCAATGTGATGACATGTCTAGGGCATGTAACAACAAAATTAAGGTTTGATGAGCCCTAAAAGCATTGATATGAATGATGGGAGTGATGTGCCCAAATAGAATTGTGACGAGGGGGTTCATCACATATCGCAATTCGAGATTTACTTAAAGATGTTTATAATTATCACATGGAAGAATACGAAATATGATTAGCGATAAAGATCCTAAGCTTGGGTTTCTTTCTAAGGGTTTTCAAGGCAATTTCTTAGATTTAGGATTTATTTTCCAAAGATTAAATTTTTTTTTAAAAGGGGTCCCCATTTATATGTCAAATATCAACTATTATTCGTATAAATGGGGGGGTTGTTACATAGTACAACAGGAAGGTAAATGTTTGACAGATGGATAACCTCTTTTCCATATACAAGGAAGTATGGAGATGTTTTCATAGAGGGCTTAGGAGTGACACAACCAACACATAATGCATTCACTAAAGCATTGCTCTAGTTCTTATGCTAAGAGAAAAAAAAAAATTCTTGATAATGTGGATAAGATTTTTGTTTGTAGATTCATCCAAATTATTTTCCTGTGGGTAACAGTTAGATGCATGCTTCAAAACAATACCATATTCTAATGCAAACTAATAAATCTTTAATAAAGAAAAATGAGTTGCATTATCAAAGACAAGCAATGTAGGAATGGTAAACCTGGTTATTATATTCTTTTGAGGAATTGAATGATGTCTTAATCATTAAATTGCATCAATGACAATTCTTTGTTTCATCAAGTGAAATAATTGGTTGCGGTTAGAATGTATCAGTGTTGCTTTGATGAATGAGGAAATATTTCGCCAATAACATTCAGTCCCCATTGTTGGAATGGTTCTTCAATTGTTATGGATAGCAATGGAGCAATTGAATTTTTATCACAACCAACACACTTTTGAAATATAGGGCACTCTCGGGCATAGGCATGGGCATTTTTGAATAATGTGAGCCAATAATAACTAGCTGTCATGACCTTATGAGCTATGGTATCACTCGTGAAGTTTCCACCTACTGGTCCATCATGCATATCTTTTAATGCCCTTTTTGAATCTTGCAACTCTACACATTTATGAAGGACACCATTATGGTGCTTTCGAAAAATCACACCATGTACTATTTGGTAAGATAAATATTTAATATGGAATTCCCTCTTTTGTTTGTTTGATTCAGGGGAAGGAAAGGTGTCATGCTCCAAATATTGCTATATATCTGAATAAAAAGACATGGTTGCATTAATGGGAGGAACTTGTTGAACATTATACATTTCTATTTCCTCATCCCATCCTAAAGTATCTTCTTCTGGTGAATCCATCACTTTATCTGCTAATCGACAAAGACCATGGCCTTTTATAGTATGAACTAATTTGAACTCAATATCATACTCTTGTAAGCATGTCACCTAGTTTTCTCTCCTTTCACCCAGTGTAATCGCCTCCTCCCACATTTATTTGCTTTTACAAGCTCTCCATGGTAAACATGATTTGAGTGCTACTATGACATGGCCCAAACTCGAAGTTCTAGTTATGGAAGTAGGGCCTACAAACCAAAACACATACTACCACCTCTCAGGGACACTAGATCACTTAGTATCTTGACAACCACCATTGATGATCAATCCCTGAGTTGGAATTCATTTTTACAAGCTTGACACCCCAACCGCACCTATAACACACTATGCATGTAGTTATAAGACTCCAACCACATCCATAAACATGTCTGCATGCAATTATGACCCAAATTTTCTAGTTTTGTTCATGTGGTGGCAAGATCTATGTCACTTTTTTAGGGATAGCCCTCAAACCACTGCCCAGAAGTGCCCAAAATGTTCCAGAATGAAATCAATGATGATAATGAGTCTAAACAACCAATACTCAAGAAATATCTTGACCAGGACATACCTAATACATGCAACCCATGTCATCAAATAGATGATAAACATAGAAACTAAAAGCCATGAATGTATATCTAATCATAAACTTCTGAACTACGTCAAAGAGTTATCAAGAAGGTCCAATGCCCTCTCAAGGTAGCTACAACAACACTTGTTAGACCATGAATTCATCAATCATTCAATCACTTATCAATCATGAACAAGAACCATAGTGAGAGAACATCATCTAACAAGGCATATAACTAGAACAAAATTGATGACAAATTAGCCATAAGATTGAAACAATAAATAATACATGTACTCATCAATCATAATAAGAGAATAACTCATATTAACATATGCAAAAGGAAACCAAGTTAGGGACTTCCACATACCACTCAATCATAGATTGGGCTAAACCAAATCTCTCTTTCAGCCAATCACCCCCATGCCATATTCCAATAATGAATGTGGGATAATATGGGTTAAACTAGAATAGAACCAACCGGGGCTTCTAGAGGCGAAACCACCTTAACCCTCTACCATAGTGATTTCACCTAAATCAGTCAAAAAATCACTAACATCAAAACAAGTAGAGATGCCTCTGACTTCCTTCCCAACTCCAGAGGAATTTTCTTGTGTCCACCCATCCATCAAGAGTTCCAGGAGAAAGCCCATCTCCACCCTTAACCCTTGGGAATTTTCTCGAGACCACCTCAACTAGGATCCAAGTATACCAACCATCCAAAGCTAAATCAAATGGAGAATCCACTACATCATGGCTATCCAGAAAATGACAAGGAAAGGCTAAAACCACTGTCAATCTAGGAAAATACCATGCTAATGACAAAAAAATAACTAAAGAACCACATGCATGTATCATGCATCTAGATCTCAGCAAGGAAATCAAACATGCAACTTGTTACCTTCAATGCACTCCAACTGTAGCTGTTGATCCAACCTTACGGTCCTCCAATTCCTTTCTTGTTCTTTGCTTGATCCTCTCCAAGTCCAAGTAAATGCTAGGATTCTCCAAGAATGTTATTAATGCACTAACAAAAGTTGTGAACTATTTTTCTGATACCTTTTTATCATTGATGTCTAGTCTATTCCTACCCTTTTCCCTTTTTCTTTTATTTTCCTCTAATTTCTCTCCAATTTCCCTTGCATGCATATTTGTGTCTCTTCATCTCCCTTTTCTCCTATTTTCCTTTATTTCCTTAATTAAATTCCATTTATTGTCTCTTTTCTTTGCAAAATTCCATATCCATTAATAAACCACGAGTGATTCCCACTATAATGTTTTCCCACAATTTAGCTTGGAATATGTATCCCATAACCCTGGTCTTATTTTATTTACATAGAAAATCAACTAGGGGCTATTACAAACTCCTTGCACTTGGGGGAACACCGTCCTTAGTGTTCAATGACATTTATGACCCAAAAAAAATATTGGCTATGGAACTTTATAACACGGATCAATGTCATATTTACAATAAACAAATACTGAAAACCATGACCAACATGACAAACATGAGAAACATACTACTTATTGGACCTTTATAACACAACACGATGTGATATTTAACAATTATTATATATATCTATATAATATATATATATATATATAATATATATTATATATATAGATATATATGTATGTATGTATATATCATTTGCTTCAACCAACAAATAAAGAAGGATATAAAAGCTGCATCTAATCAGCCATCTTCCATGTAGCTTCATCAGGCCCAAAGTGATTCCATTGTACTTTAACCTGCTCTATTAATTAGTTCCATAGAATGAGTTGTTTCCATTGCAAAATGAATTGTGGATCTGGATGGAACTCTCCCTCTAATTCTACTTAAAATTTAGACTAATCAATCGCATGATCAACATCCTGCACATATATCTTAAGCAATGAGACATGGAAAACCTCATGGAATTTCAATATTGGTGGTAGTGAAAGTTGGTAGACCACTTGTCCAATCCTCTCAAGGATCTCAAAAGGCCCATAATACCGAGGTTCCATCTTGGCACATGACCCAATCCTCAAAGAGATCCTCTTGGGATTAATGTGAAAATACACATGCTCCCCAACCTGAAACTCCTTGAGTTCTCTATGTTGATCTGCATAACTCTTCCTCTTTTCATGTGATGCCTTCAAATTCCTTTTAATAACCTACATATCCTGCTCCATCTTAGCCAACCTATTTGGTCCAATCAACACTCTGTTCACTGGAACACTCCAAGTGATAGGAGTATTACAACTCCACCCATAGAGAGCCTCAAATGGACTCATCTTCAAGGATTTTTGATACAAATTATTATATGAAAACTCTACTAGTGGAAGTTACTCCTCCCACTTCCTCTTTCGATGCATGACATGTATCCTCAACATATCCTCAAGAATCCTATTATCCCTCTTTCTTTGTCCATCTTTCTGCATATGCTAAGCTATACTGAAAGCTAACTTTGTCCCCAAGCTTGCAAACAACTCGTTCCAAAACTTGGAAGTGAACTTGGCATATCTATGTGATATGATATTCTTGGGAACACCATGAAATATCACTATCTCCTTGATGAAGATCTGAGCTACCTCACTAGTTGAATTAGTAGACTTCACTCCAATTAAGTGAGCTACCTTACTCAACCTATCAACCACAACCATGATAGAATCATGCTGCCTCAATTTCCTCAACAAACCTACAATGAATTCCATGGAAATGACCTCCCCTTTCCATTTTGGAATTAGAATAGGCTACAATAAACTAGTTGGATGCTTACACCCAACTTTCACCTAACGACAGTCCAAATATCTTGTAACAAACTCAGCCACCTCTTTATTTAAATTCGACCAATGATAAAACTTCTTAACAACTTCATTTTCCTTAAAATAGAAAACTTAAATATCTGGTTAATATTTATCATTAAAGCAGTCAACCTTAAAATTAATTCAGCTTACCTCATAACTATTTATATCTCACAATTGTAGCTCTTCTACTATCAAAACTCAATAACAGTCCTGATGATGGATCCTTGTTGGGATTTGAAACGTCGACAAGATATGGTTTTTACTATGGGTTATCCGATTACTAAGTTAGAAGATATTAACCACATAAGTCTTAAATCCATAACTGTCACAATATTCTGATATTCTGGGTGGCCTAAATATGGCTTGACATGAAACTCCCTCAAGATGAGCTTCTTCAACTCACTGCTCTTTCGTACATAAATCTTGTTCTTGAATCTCACTAAGCCATCTGATATGAGGTGATACTCATCCCTATCACCGTCACTTTGCTACTTCAACCTTTGCTTTAGTTTTTGATACCTCTCATCATGTTGCTTACATGTAATATCTCGTCTTGCAAATCTCTCCCATAAGAGCTCACAACTGAAATATGGTTCACCTACACTCTCCTACTGAGAGCATATGCAACCCCATTCTCCTTTCCCTTAATAGACCTAATCTTGAAATCAATCTCGCGGAGAGTAGCCAACCATATAGCTTTCCTAAAATTCGAATTAGGTTGGTAAAACAAGTACATCAATCCATTTTGATCACTCATCAGAACAAGCCTCTTTCCAAGGAGATAAGGTCTCCACATCTTCAATGCATGAATAATAACTGCCAACAAAATATCATGAGTCACATACTTCTTCTCATGCTCAATAAGCTTCCTTGACTCATAGCATACCAATTTCCCTTTCTACATTAGGACCTCACCTAGTCCTTCCTTGAAAGCATATATACAAACCACAAATTCCTTATCAAGATTTGCAATCTTCAAAACAAGAGAATTAGTAAAAAAAAATGCTTCAACTTCTCAAAACTAGTTGCATACTCCTTAGTCCATTCAAACTTCTTCTTTTTCCTATCAAAGGATGTAATAGGATAGCCAATTTTCAAGAAGTTCTTAATGAACCTCCTGTAATAAACTACTAGTTCCATGATTGATCTAACCTCATCCACATTCCTAGGAGTTGGCCACTCCATGATAGCTTTAATCTTTTCTAGATCCACTGTCATCCCTTCCTTGGAAACAACATGTCCCAATTAAGGAAAATGAGACTGAAATAAACTGCACTTGCTGAGATTGGCATACAACTAATGCTCTCTCAACAATCTCAAACATTACTTCCAGGTGCTCTACATGCTCCTCTTCATTCTTAGAATATGCCAATATATCATCAAATAATTTTCATGAACTTGTCCAAGTGAGGATGCAACAGATTTCTCATCCAACACATGAAGGTGGCTGGAGCATTAGTAAGACAAAAAGGAACCACCACAAACTCATAGTTCCAGTATCTTGTGTGAAATGTAGTCTTATAGATGTCTTCTTATTTGATGCACACCATATGATATCTTGATCTCAAATCAAGCTTTGAAAACATTGTTGGTCCCTTTGGCTGATCAAACAAGTCATCAATTTGTGGCAATGGATACATGTTCTTGATAGTCACTTTATTTAGCTTCCTGTAATCAATGCACAACTTAAGAGTACCATCCTTATTCATTACTAAAAATACTAGTGCACCCCAAGGCAAGACACTTGGCCTAATGTATCCCTTATCAAGCATTTCCTTAAGCTACAACTTTAGTTCCACCAAATTTGGAGTACTCATTCTCTATGGTGCCTTAGATTATGGTGTTGCTCATGGTATCAAATCAATAGAGAAGTCCACTTCCCCATGAGGTTGTAACTATGGAATCTCTATGGGAAACATATTTTAAAACTACCAAAAAACATGATACCTATTTAAGAATTCATCATCCTCATCCTCTTTCCATGTGTCACTAGAAATATGAAACATCCCTTCCTGGAACTGCTTATTGCCTACATATTTGTAATCATTCTCACTTATATAGGCTTCCTTTTTCCCTGAAAGATTATTCTTTCCCCATCATCATCCAGGAACTCAATAGCCTTGTAATATCAATCTACCTTGGCCTTGTGAATGAACAACCAATTCATGCCCAAAAGCATACTATATGATCCCAAAGGAAGCACATTTAAATGCGCTAATGTAGGTATACTATTAAGCTCAAATTCACAAGATCTCACCCAATGATGAACTCTTCTCTTGGTTCCTCTAGCCAACTGCACCATACAATATTTTTCATGCACTTATTTAGTCAACTGACATTGATCCACCAGGTCAAGACTAATATATCTATAATCAGGTCTAGGATCAATCAAAATAGAAACAACTTGATCAAAAAGATTACCTTCCATCTCAATAATGGATGCCTAAGGATCATCCTTCATGTTATTCACTGCTGCATATATCCAGGGAGTACTATGACCAACATCCCCAATAGTCTGTGCCTCCTGAGTGATGTAGATATGAGGTTTTCCACCCTAATGTGATGGACAATCCCTCCTATGATGCTCTCCACCACAAGTCCAACACCTCAAAGGGTTCCTTCCATTGCCTTTATTTGGTTGCTCCTCAGGTTGAGACCTATGTCCTCTCTCAGGTACACTGAACTTCTTCTGACATTCCACATTCTCCTTGTCACCTGTATCCTGAGATCTTCCTCCCTTCTTAGGCCATTTTCCTTTAGTTTTCTCATTACCTTTCGAGTCACACTTGAACTCGAGATTGTGCTTAGACTACTCATAACAATGCTTCAAATTCATGATGAATTCCTCGAATGATCGAGGCTTATCATACTCAATCTGATTTTTAAATTCTAAAGGAAATCCATTGATGAACCTTTGGACCTTTGTCTTCTCATCCTTGAGGTAGGACACATAGCTCAAGAACTCTAGAAACTTGGTTATTTACTCTTCATTTGTAATGGAACCCATCTTAAGGTCATAGAATTCCTTGGCCTTCCTATCATAATATCTCTCAGAAAAGTACTTCTTCAAGAAGAGTATTTTAAACTCATGCCAACTCATCTCCTCTTCTCTGATGCCTCTGAACCACTTGACATCTTCCCACCAGATATCTGCTTTCCCTTTGAGACTAAAGATCACTATCTTGGATTTCATGATCTCTGAAAAATCATGCGATTTGAAGAACTTCTTCATTGCAAGCAGCCATGCTTTTGCATCTTCTGACTTCTTAATTTTACCATAAAAATTAGAAGGCTTGGCTTTCCTGAACTCATTTGGAAAGTACTCCCTCTCACTCCTCCTATAAGGATGTTGGTGGTAATGACGATGATATCTCTAAGAACCAGAGATAGAATAAAATCCGTAGTGCTAGCCTAACTTTCAAGTGTATCCAAATATTTTCCATCTCTTACTGTATCATCTATTTCCATCATGTATCTCCTTTGAGACCTACTTCCATATGCCCCATTTGTCTTCTCCTCCTATATATTGCCATGACTAGACCCCAAATGTCCTTGCTTTTGCAAATTTGTAAGGCTCTAAAGAATCATTGCATTCACTTTTTCTTGATTTTTCTGAGACTATGCAAATATTTCATGTGCCTTAATCAACTGGTTATTATCTTCCTTGAAACTTCTAATCTTTTCCCTCAGACTCCTCAGTGTATCTACAAAATCAAGAGAGTATTTTTCTCCTTGATGCTCAATCGACCTTTCCCATTACACTAATTTCATATCAGGCTTGTAAGGGGAGTCATGTGAGTTGTAGTCCACCACTCTACTCTTCATCTTTGATATTCTGTTTCCCACAAACATACCATGTTAGATAAACCAAACAAAATATAGAATCAAAATCATACCCCAATTTATCTCAAGGAAGGTTATTGCATCTGCACATGCCAATCCAGATTAACACGATACAATAACACAAGCATATCAATTCATATATATATATCATAACCATTATCATAATAATGCATGCATAGTAAACACATATACAACTGACATGCATGCACAACAATATTCATTTAAGCTAAGGTCCTGTAGGTTTTAACCCCGTACAGAAATTACCTGCATACGAATTCTAAAACACATAACGTAAACAATGCGAGAGCATAACACATAAAACACATATACATAGAGATTTTTGCCTAGATCCCAAAACCAGGACTACTAGCTTGATTTTTCATTATATTCCTTTCAATATTACAATACATATTTATACATGCCGAAGCATCCAATACCATGGACTGAAAAACCATTGTGTCCAAAACATGGACCGAAAAACCATTGCATCCAAAAAACATGTGCAAAAATCATGCAAAAAACCATAGGTGGATCCACCCAACCTAACATAGGGTCCAAAACCAAAATTTTCTGGGGTGCTACCCCAGACCCCATAAAGTGGGGTTAGGGATATGCCTCAAACCCCCTAGTTAACTACCTGGGCTAGTTTTGGAAAGAATATAACACAACCCAACAGGTCCATCATTGCAACCTCGCTCTAAAACCACTCTATAACCACCTCCTCCCACATTTAACCTGTTTTACAAGCTCTCCAGGGTAAACATGGGTTGAGTGCTACTATGAAATGACCCTACCTCCAAGTTCTAGTTATGGAAGTGGGGCCTACAACTCAAAACTTTGACCATTAAATTTTTCAATCTCTATCCTTCCACTGCTCGCCATCTTCTTTCACCACTAGAATCGATCTCGCAGATCTCCCACTGAACAGGGTCTACCATAGGCCTAAGTGAAACCCCTCAGTAACAAAGGCATCCCCTTGAAGCCAAAACTACACTGATACCAAATGTAGGTTTTAATCCCATATAGAAATTACCTGCATACAAATTCTAAAACACATAACATAAGCAATGCAAGATCATAACACATAAAACACATATACACATAGATTTTCCCTTGGATCCCAAAACCAAGACTACTAGCTTGATTTTTCATTATATTCATTTCAATGTTACAATACATATTTATACATGTCAAAGCATCCAATACCATGGACCGAAAAACCATTGCATCCAAAAAACATGTGCAAAAATCATGCACAAAACCATAGTTGGATCCGCCCAACCTAACATAGGGTCCAAAACCAAAATATTCCAGGGCGCTGTCCTGGACCCCATAAAGTGGGGTTACGATTATACCTTAGACTCCCTAGTTAACTACCTGGGCTAGTCATGGAAAGAATATAACACAACCCAACATTCTCCCACTTGTTGTTTTCTTTCCACATGGGGCCACATTAGAGATTAGTCATTTATCTAGCCCTGCAATGCCCATTGTTTCTCTACACCAAGAGAAATTCTCAGAGCTCACAGAGTTTGTCAATGCATCTATAGTATTCTTCAAAGTGTCCACCTTTACCAGCAACACCTTTTTTTCTTCTATCATATCCCTCACAAAGTGACACTAAACATCAATGTGCTTTGTCTTTGAATGATATTTGGGATTCTTTTCCAAGAAAATTACACTTTGGCTGTCACAGTCTATCCTTATAGCTCCCTGTACTAACCCCATACTTGAACACAATCTCTGCAACCAAACTACTATTGGCAATATGACACAGGTGTTGTCCTTGATGGCAACTCACTCGGCAACTCACTCAGATGATAGTTTAGGCTCACAGACTCATAGAATAAAGGAAAAGGAGGTATACGTAGGTTCCCTTTGACCAAGCCGCACATACATGTGGATTCACAAACCAAAAGGCACGTATGCATATACATGCACTTTCAAGCACAAAAAAGTGCGTATAGTTTTGAAAACTTGGTTTTGGTCCTTGGTATTTGGACCTATGGTATTGGTCCATGGTATCTTGTCTGAAGTGTTGAACCCAGGTATTTGGACCCAGGTATTGATTCTAAGTGGTTTTGGACCATGGTATTGAGTAAGGCCTAAGACTATAAAAGGGGAAGGAGATCATTAGGCAAAGGCACTCAAGTATTGAATATCTAATGAAGAGCAAGATCTAGAATACTGGTGATTGGGTTATGGTGCATAGTTGGATCTGAATCAAGGATGAACCTGAGCACTAGAAGAAGGATAAATTCTATTTATGGGTCAAGATCTTAAGGCTTGAAGAGAAGTATCTTTGTGTGAATTTGATCTTTTATATTTGGTGCATGTCTTGATCTGTAAATTTGATGATCTAGGTATAACTAATGTTTGAATAGTTGAAAAGGGTAAATTATCTTTTACAGATCTGTATGCAGGTTCAGTATAGAAAAGGCCCATATACAAGCTGTTTCAGTAATTCAAAACAACGTATACGTAGGATTTCCTTAATATAGCAATGTATGCATGTAGGTTCTTCATATTGAAGTAGCGTATGTCTCATAAAATATGTTTTAGCTACTTCTATTTATTGTTGCAGTGTTCTGGGTTCATGATTGGTTTCTGGTTACTGTTACTGTATTCTGGTTACAACATTCAGAGAAGTGATTGTTTTATTCAGTTTTTGTTGGTGCAAAGGAGATTTTTTGATGTAGAAATATTTGATGTTTGATTGATGTTATTGATGGATCCAATCTAAAAATTTATGAAACGTGGTCCCTGAAAGAAAAGAGAAGGTTGTAGCCTTCTATAGGTTAGCACCTACGTACTAGTACATTAGCTAGTACAAGAGCTAAGGGGGTTGTAGATCCCTTCCAGGAGAAGCTGGAGAACGAGAGAAGGTTGTAGCCTTCTGCAGATAGAAGCTTGCATACTGGTATAAGACAACACCAATATAGAAATATTGTAAAAAGAAGTTTCTTATTAAAAGAAGATAGAGATGAATTGCAGCAGGTGGTTTTCACCCACATTGGGTTTCTACCTTATATCTTGTGTTCATGTGTGTGATTACCTTTACTGTTTACTGCACTTGATTACTATTTTATGGTTTTGATACATAGATTAAGATCAACTAACTAAATTATAAGTCTGTAAGATATACGTGATTTTCTCTAAACAAAGTTCCATATATACGCAGGTTGAATTAATAGAAGTAGTGTATATCAATCTATTTATGGAAATGAAAAAATTGTTAAATTTCTGACACTGATTCACCCCCACCTCTCAATATTATTTCCAACAATTGCTTCCTTGCTTGTATGAGTGGCTACCATGTATTTTGCCTCTGTAGTTGATAGTGCCACTACAGATTGTTTCTTACTCATCCAACTAACTGCACCTCCAAATAGGTTAAACACATAACCCCCTTGTAGATCTTCTCTGATCTAGATCTCCAGCCATGTCAGCATCAACAAAGCCACAAATATCCAATGCTTTTTCCAATCTTGGCCTTCCTTGGTAGCACAAACCATAATCACTAGTGCCACGCAAATACTTGTAAACCCGCTTCACTTATATCCAGTGCTCCTTCCCTGGTTTTGACATAAACCTGCTCAATACTCCCACTGCATGTGCAATGTCTGGTCTAGTATAAGACCATTGCATACATCAGGCTATCGACTATACTTGCATATGGAACATGGGACATGTCCTCTTCCTCTTGTTGTGTCTTGGTACACTATTCAGTAGATAACCTCACACCTACAGGAATAGGAACCTTCACTAGTTTACTATCTTGCATATTAAACCTTTGCAGTATTGTCTTGACATACTTCCTCTATTTTAACTAGAGCTTTCTCTTTGCTTAATATCTTTTAATTTCCATGCCCAAAATATAGTTTGTAGCACCAAGATCTTTCATGTCGAATTTGGAGGACAAATAGGTCTTCAAATCCTAAATAATTTCTTTGTCATTTACAACCAACAACATATCATCCAGATACAAGACTAGATAAATAACACGGTCACAAATTAATTTAAAATACACATAGTGATCTGCTTTGCTTCTGGTGAAGCCAAGTCCCCGTATAAATGTATCAAATTTCTGATACCAAATCCTTGGTGACTTTTTTAACCCTTACAGAGGCTTTTTTAACTTGCATACCAGTTCTTTCTTACCCTTCATCGCAAAACCTTCAGGTTGCTTCATGTAGATCTCCTCTTCCAGATCCCTGTGAGGAAATGTTGTCTTCACATCCATCTGTTCTACCTCATAATAAAAAGAAGTAGCAACATATAATAGCAATCTAATAGAAGCTACCTTGGCAATAGGAGAAAAAATATCACCAAAATCAATTCCCTGCACCTAGGAATAACCTTTTACTACCAACCAAGCTTTGTATTTCTCCACCTTTCCTTCTGCATTTGTCTTCTTCTTGAACACCCATTTGCTACCAATGGGTTTCCTTCTAGCCGG
>APFE031397146.1:5198-18787 GCA_000404065.3 Pinus taeda | reverse complement strand
AACCTATGAAGAAGAAACCCATGAGGAGCCTGAAGAACAAATAAGGATAGAAGAAAAGACTCCATCCAGGTACGTTCAGAAGAATCATTCAGAATGTCAAATTTTGGGGCAAAAAGGGGCAAGAATACAAACAAGAAGAACAATTGCAGAAACTTCAAGCTATTTGGCATTACTCTCCTCCACTGAACCACAAAATGTAAGAGAGGCATGCAAAGATGAATGCTGGGTCAAGGCAATGGATGAGAACTTGAGCATATTGAAAAGAATAACACTTGGGAATTGGTTCCTAGACCAAAAGATAAGAATGTCATAGGGACAAAATGGATATTCAAAAACAAGTTGAATGAAAATGGGGAAGTTATTAGAAACAAAGCCAGACTTGTTTGTAAAGGGTATGCTCAACAAGAAGGAATCGACTTTGAAGAAACATTTGCTCTCGTTGCTAGACTTGAGGCCATCCAAATGTTCCTTGCTCTCTCAAGCTTTCAGAAGTTCAAAGTATTTCAAATGGACGTGAAATCAGCTTTTTTGAATGGAGACCTAGAAGAAGAAGTTTATATTGAGCAACGAGATGGATTCATCCTTAGAAATGATCCAAAACTTGTATGCAGACTTAAGAAGGCTCTCTATGGTCTTAAATAAGCTCCAAGGGCTTGGTATTATCGTTTGGACAAATACCTTCATCAACAAGGTTTTTCAAAAGGATCATCAGATAGCAATCTTTATATAAAAATTGAAAATAACAAATTGCTAATACTTGTTGTGTATGTAGATGATATCATTTTTGGCAGCAATGAAGAAGCTATGTGTCAAAACTTTGCCTTGGTGATGCAGAAGGAATTCAAAATGTCTTTGCTTGGAGAACTGACATATTTTATTGGTTTACAAATCCAACAAAATAAAGGTGGTATTTTTTTATCTCAAACCAAGTATCTCAAGAAGATCTTGAAGAAGTATGGCATGGAAGATTTGAAACCAGTATGCACTCCTATGGTCACAGGATGCAGCCTCAGTGCAAATGATGAATCAGCAGCAGTGCATCAACCAACCTATAGGTCCATGATTGGAATTCTGCTCTATTTAACAGGTACCCGACTAGACACCATGCATGCAGTAGGAATGGTTGGAAGATTTCAGGAAAATCCTAAGGAAACTCATCTTCAGGCAGTAAAGAGAATTTTCAAGTATCTTTAAGGAACTCAAAACTATGGCCTATGGTATCCTAGAGATGCGGATCTCACTCTTCATGCTTATACATATGAATATTGGGTTGGAAGCGTGGATGACAAAAAAAGCACTAGTGGCAGTGCATTCTTTATGGATTCTAGATTAGTATCTTGGTTCAACAAGAAACAGAGCTCTATTGCATTATCTACAGCTGAAGTAGAATATGTGGCTGCTGCATCCTGTTGCACCCAACTCCTTTGGATGATGCAAACCTTGCAGGATTATCAAATCACTTGCACTCCACCTATCTCCATCTTATGTGATAATACAAGTGCAATCAACATTTCAAAGAATCCAGTCATGCATTCAAAGACCAAGCACATACCTATCAAATATCATTTTCTTCGGGAACAAGTGCTGGAACAAAAATTCAAGTTGGAGTATGTTCCCTCTAAGGAACAAGTTACTGATATACTCACCAAACCGCTACCCAGGGAAACATTTGAATACCTCAGACAGAAGCTGGGAGTAGTTGATGCTTCATCCTGTTGTTGAAACTTGTCTGTTTCAGAGAAAAGTTGTTGTACGCGAGTTGGATGAGGAGGATCCGCGTACATACGTCGGTTTATGCAGGTATAATTGTGTATATGGAGGTTTGAAGGATATCAGTAGGGACATAATCTGGTTGAAGATAGTCTGATATGGGTCTGACAGAGACCATCTGGCACAGGTTCAGGGGGAGCAGATAATCTTCTAATGATGCATTGTTGGCATTACCTTAGAAGCTTTTGGTTCAAGTTCACAACTGTTGTTGGTTTCAGGTGGAACACATGCAGAGGAAGAACATAAAGAGAACATGGTTGCTGATATTAATATTGACAGATGCTGCTGATAATTGTTATTAATGTCTTTCATAGTCTTGCTCTAGATGTTTCGTCTCTATGTCATGTATATATCAAGGTCATGTAATGGCCTATTTTGGTTTCTCCACTGTGCCTGGGATGAAAGATGTAATGTACTTGATTGTCTTCTGATGTATCCCCACTTGGTTGGGTGATGGATGTATGTATAGAGTCTTTTGGTGATAGGAAGGTCGTTTATGATGTGTAAGTCACGGTTCTTTTTAAAGAACATCTTTTTGCAGATCTTGCCTACAGTCAGGGGGAGCATGTTCAGTACAACAGAGCAGAGATTTCAGCAGGTACGGGAGCACAACCCTTTTCCCTTGATGACAAAGGGGGAGAATGACTTTGAGGATCTTGGGTTTGCCATCAAGTCTAAAGGGGGAGATTGTTGGCATTATTGCACAGGTTTGGCACCATGGCACAGGTGTTGTCCTTGATGGCAACTCACTCTGATGACAGATCACATTTCAGGCTCTCAGAATGAAGGAAATCATATATACGCCGGTTCCCCTTAACGAAGCCGTGTATACACGCGGGTTAGACATTCCAAAGTCGCGTATGCGTATACACGCACTTTCATGCAAGGGAAAGCGTGTACATGTGGGAGAACTTATTTTTGGTCCATGGTATTTTGTCCTTGGTATTTGAACCTATGGTTTTGGACCTTGGTATCTCGTCTAATGTGTTGATCCCAAGTATTGGGTCCTTGGTATTGATTTGTTATGGTTTTGGGCCGTGGTATTGTGAAAGGCAAGACTATAAAAGAGGAAGAAGATCATTGGGCAAAGATTATCTAAATCATTGAATATCTGATATCATGCTAGATCTGGAATACTGGTGATTGGGTTATGGTGCAGATTTGGATCTGAAAAAGGATAAGTTCTCTTGATGGGTCAAAATCTTAAGGCTTGAATAGTGGTATCTCTATATGATTTTGATTTGTGATATGTGGCGCACGCTTGATCTATAAATCTGATAATATGGGTTAACTAATGTCTGAATGTTTGAAAGAATGAATTATCCTTTACAGATCTGTACGCAGGTTCAGTGAAGCGAAGGTGCGTATACACGCAGTTTCTGCAAGTGAAAGAAGCATATACGCAGGTTGGTCTCAACAAAGAGGCGTATACACGCAGTTTCTGCAAGTGAAAGAAGCGTATACGCGGGTTGGTCTCGACGCAGAAGCGTATGCACGCAGATTTCTGAATAGTGAAGTAGCGTACATCTCTTGAATTATGTTTTAGCTGCTTCTGCTGTTTAGCTACAATGTTCTGGGTTCATAATTGGTGTGTGATTACTGTTACTGTGTTCTGGGTACAACAGTCGGAGAAGTGTTTATTTGATTTAGTACTAATTGGTGAAAAAGAGATTGTTTGATGATTGATTGATATTCATGGATCCAGTCTGAAAATTTATGAAACGTGGTCCCTGGAAGAAAAGAGAGGGTTGTAGCTCTCTACAGGTTGCAGCTTGCGTACTAGTAAAGGAATGCACCAGTACATAATCACTGTAAAAAGAAGTTTCTAATTGAAAAGATAGAGACATATTGCAGCAGGTGGTTTTCACCCACATTGCGTTTCCACCTTATAGCTTGTGTTCTTATGTGTGATTGTCTTCTACTCTATTTTACTGTTCCTGGTTACTGTTTATATGATTCTGATGTACAGATTAATGTTCAACACCTGTAGAATATATTAAATTATAAGTCTGCATGGTATACGCGGGTTTCCTTATCTGTAGTTGCATATATACGTGGTTTTCTCTAATTGAAGTAGCGTATATGTTTTGGGTTTGAAAAGAAAATAATTGACCAGATAATACTGATTCACCCCCCCTCTCAGTATTATTTCCAACAAGAAGGAGTGATCTCCTCCCTGTCTCTTTTGGGATTCTTCACCTCATTTAGAGGAGTCTGTACAATAGGAGGAGTGCTTATGATGTGTTCTGGCTGAGCCAGTTCTTTTGATATGATTGGTTGCTCTGATTCTTCTTGCTCTTGAGGTCCTTCTTCCACTTGTTGTTCACTGTGTTCCTGTGTTTCTCTTTGGGATTGGGATTCTCCTGGTACCTGTACAAAGGAATCTTCATCAAGTCTCCTTTCTAGATCAATCAACACATTGTCGAGAGCAACTTCTGTGCTATCTCTGTCTAGTAAAGTGTTCTCCACCCATTCTAGTTGATTTGCATAATGTTCTATCTCAGGAATTCCGTGTTGGATATAAGGAGACAATTTGTTCTTTTGTCTTCTGTTGCAGATGAAATCAAAAGGGTCATATCTCCATATGAAGCTTTGTTTCAGTTTGAGCCTTTGAAGGATTTTTTCTGCTTCTCTTCCCGCTTCCCTGCTGTCGCATATAAAGGGGTGAAGTTGGTCTTTTATTCTGAGTTGAGCTTTCTTCTTTCCCTTTACAAAATGTACCTCATCTGAAATCATTTGCCTGTAGTACTCCAGAGAAAACTATCTCATAGGGAGGTATCTTGGTAGTTTGTAGGGTGCTAACTCACAACCATATATTCTAATTTCAGTGTGATTTTGGTACAAGTACCAATCTCCCACTCTGTATTGCTTGAACAACTGTAGGACCCTCCTGATATTTGCACCGATCCTGGGGGGAGGACTTCCGAACAACATGGTTGCCACTGGGTGCACAAAAAGATCTATGAAATCTGTATAAGTATATGGAGAGTCATGTTAGTGGATTAATGGGGTCTAGAAGATTACTGATCTTGGGTTGCCTCTGGTATTAAGCTTTTGAAGTGTGAATGGGAATTTATCAGCTTGATAGTATAGGAAAAGATGATATAAAACTGATGAGTACTTGAATACTCTTTCATTGTTCATTCTTATGAATTGATCATGCATTTTATATGCAATGAATTTGGCATAATCAAACATGATGGCAGGGGGCTATTCAGGAGTGTAAATGGACATGAAGGCTATAATGATCTCATCAACAAACTCACTGGTAGTCTAGCCTAAAACACTAGATATCATTGATATAACGTCTCGGCCAAGTTTAGAGAATATGGTCTAGGTGTATGGGGGAGGGTCCTTTGAAATGTATTTCTCTTCCCTAATGAAGGTATGTAATAATTGAGCAAGTTTGATGGAGGTGATTGTAGGGAACCTGTCAAGCAGGTCTCCAACAGAAATGGGGGTAAGGTTTTTCCCTGGTTGCAAATGCAGTATTTCATTGATGGACTCAACAATGATGGTGAATAATACAGTATGTTCAGGAGTCATCACTGCTCTTTGGCTGGGACTGTAGTTCATATGGCAATAGTGGGAAATTTCAGGGAAGATATGAACTCTAGGGAATTGGCACTTGGGCAAATTTGACTCCCAAAGACCTATTTTGTCTGCGTGGTTTAAGTACTAGTCTCTGTACCTGTAGTATAACTTCAATGGGGATTCATGGACAAAGGTGTCTTTGATTTGAAAGTCTTTGTTTGCCAAAGGGAGATGGTCTAAGTCCTGGTGGGGTGTAGTAATTGGTAGGACATTTAGTGCGACTGGAGCAGCCATCCTTGGTTCTTGTGGATTCAAGAACGGGGGCAAAGGGTTTTCAGTGAAATTGGGGGCAAATTGGTTCAATTCAGAGTGGTTTGGGGTTGCCGAGCAATTGTTTTACTTAATTACTTAATAACTTAAAGTAATTGAGTAACAGGTTTGGGAATTAGACAGGGTTTCTTGGAAAATTTGGATAAATACCTAGTTTTGGCTCTGAACGGGTTGATGGGCGACTGCGCACGCTTTGCGGGAGGCATACGTGACTGAAGAATGGATTGGAAGTTCAACAACTTTGGCAGGTTGACGGTTGAACGTGGGTTGGTAGTTGCATGGAGGTATAAGCGTTTTCCATGATAAAACCAAAGACAATGAGTTTTTTAGTTTTATATGTAAAGTCAACCAATTTGGCAAGTACACAGGGAATGGTGCGTTTTGGCATTAAGCGGGGGATGAGACGTTTTGTTGTCTAGCGGGAGGCGGTAGGTGGGTTTAGTTCGCATCGCTTTTGGGATGGGGTGGTTTCGGGGGGAGGTCGTTTGATGCCATTTCTTGGGCGACACTAGCATTTGGGCCCAAAGGGAAACCACCCACATCGGGCGGGTAAAGGTCGAGCGACGAAGGTCGCTTGATACGATCAATAGCCGTTGGATTAACGAGGGCCAAACAAACGGTGGTCGAGGTGAAAGGTTTGAATGAAGGTTAAATGGAGTGGCCCGGTGAAGGTTTAAGAGCGCGAGATTAACTTAATGAATGGTTTATAGTGGATTAGGGGTGTCGGGGGTGATTTCATTTGTGGGGCGATTGTTAATTAATCGCAGATCGATTAATTAATTTCTTTGGGATAGGGTTCATATAAAGTTTATATTTCAAACTTTTTGGGGTGGGATATTAATATAAGGGGTTTTTGTTTATAATTACAGGGGAAGGGTTTATTGCTTTTTTTGGAATTTAATATACATATAAGTGTTAGAAGTTAATATGATATTGGTGGGAAATGAATAAAGCGCTAAGTATAATGCATTTCATTCTTTTGTTTTGTCATAAACACATTATACTTAGGTTAAAATATTTTTGGTTTTTTATGAGAAAAAGGGTCTTTTCATGGGGGAATGATCACTTTTTCTAGGATAACAAGGTTTATCCTTAGAGAAAGGGGTTTATTAGGGGAAAATGATGTTTTTCTTAGGAAAAGGGATTTGTTGGGGAATATGAGTGAATTTGAAGGGGGTGAATGCTTATGAGGATACTTCTAGTACTTAGGACCTATAAGTTATTGGGCCAAGGGTCCGGTCCCTCCAGAAGTCAGAGAAATGCTCTGAGCCCCTTTAACTTAATATTTTAGGTATTTTAAGACTTTTCTTGGAAATTAGTTAAATGGAAAATGTAATGAATGAGGGAGGTTAATCAATTGACTTTGTGTACTTTGATAAATGCTCAATTTTCATCCATACTTAGAACTTTGATGATGAAGGTGAATAATATGATCTTATCTAATCAATCATAACAATTCTGCAACCATTCTTCTACTTACCCACCTGCTCATCCTACCATTTTTACTTCTCTTTATCAGGGTGCACTTAAGCTGGCAAACCCTTTATCAAAACTTTTCTTTTCTTTTACAATAGAAATCTGTCTAAATCTAACCTTATTACATTCAAGGGCTCAGATTAAACAGTTGAGCTCCTTTTGTATACTTTACCTATCTACTTATCTGCCAAGATTAAACAGTTTGGTCGGATTTTATTCTCTATCTCTAAGCATAAAATTGAAAACATGAAATAGCCAAGTTTTAAACATTTTGACCATCCATGGCTTGTGGAAAAGGTAACAAGCTACACACAATCTTTTATTATGAATCAAAAGTAAATAGTAGTGGAATTTTGACTTGCACACTTTCATGGTCTTTTTTCTTTCTTGGGGTTCATTTTTTTTTGACCTTTTTATTCTTTTTGTCTTTTGATTTTTCTTTTAGGACATACCCTCTTTACATTTTTTTTATTTTTATTTTTTGAATATGGAAAACATTTGTAGAAAGCAAAGGTATGCACATATTACAGATTTAATCTCAACCATTCAAAAATTATGACTCCTATTGGTATAAGAACCTAACAGTGGCTCCACTTGGGAATGGCATTTCTTGGTGAAATGTCAAGAACTTGTAGATCAATGGCCTTCTGAACTGCTGTGATCTAACTTATGCAATTTTTTCCTTTCCTTCACTGCATTATTGGTATTTATGATAGTGAAACTTTTGAAGCTTAGGGCCTTCTCTCTGGGCTTCAACTCCAAAAATTACCATCCAATCAACACTAAACTTTTTGAAGAATAAAATATGTACAAGTGATTAGTGAAATCAGTGACTAGGATCAATGTAGTGCTTAAGCATTTGACCATCAACTGGTCCTCCTTCTACTTCTGTACCATCCAATTCTTTGAGGAAAAAAACATTATTACCCCTGAAAGCATAAATGATGTAAGGGCCTTTCCATAGGAAGTCAAACTTCCCATGTTTACCTTTATCCCCCCTTCTTGAGTCCCATTTCAAAACTTTATCTCCTAGATAGAAATCTTTTTCCTTGGTCCTTTTGTCAAAAGCTTTCTTGATTCTCTCCTGCACAACTTAGGATCTGATATACACTTCTTCCTTGGTTTGCTGTAAGTGAATTGTCTGGTTGATCCTCCTATGAATAGCATTTGGCTCAACCTGCACTTCTTGGAGCAACTTAATCACTAGATTTCCCAAGGAAGATGAGAAAACAACCTCCATTCCATAGACTAGCTAATAAGGACCGGTACCAATGGATTTCTTTGTGGTCAGCCTATCTACCCACAAGGCATTTACTAGCTTCTTATTCTAGGTTTTCTTGTTATCTTCCAACAATTTTTTGATGATGTTCTCTAAGCTTTTGTTGGAAGATTCTGCTAGTCCGTTTCCTTGGGGATAGTAGGCTGTGGAGTGACCCAGGGTTATATGATATCTGTTGCAGAAATCAATCATCCTCTTTGATTTTAAGGCTGTTGCATTGTCTGTGATGATTTTTGTTGGGCAACCGAATCTGGACATAATGTTAGCCTCAAGGAAACCTATTATGACAATATTAGTAGCCTATCTTGAGGGTCTGGCTTCTATCCATTTTGTAAAATAACCCGTGGCAGTCAAGATCCATCTATGTTGGGCAGAGGAGGGGGGATGGATTTCACCAATGAAGTCAAGACCCCATTGTTGAAATGGTGCTTCGATAGATATTGGTTTCAAAGGTAATGGCAATAGTTTTCTTTTTCCTTCAAAAATCTGACATTTGTGACACGAGGTTACAAATTTATTTACTTCAAAAAATAGAGTGGGCCAGTAAAAACCAACTCTTAAGATCTTATCAACTATGGTTTTCCAGTAAAGATGTCCCCCAAAATCACCTGCATGAAACTCTTGTAATATTTTGTCAGATTCTTTCTTTAACAAACAATTAAGAAGGATGCCTTCATGGTTTTTCCAAAATAAAGCATTGTCAATTATGCAAAACTTCAAAGATTTCATTTTTAAGAACCTACTTTTAGTCCTGGATAACTCGGGAGGAGCTTGATGGTTTTGTAGAATGTATATAATGTCAGCGTACCATGGTGAGTCAATAAAGGCTTGGCTGATCAGTGGAGTCACCATCTCCTCTTCGTTATCCAATTCTGTAATAAAATTAATGTCTAGGGCCTGACAGTTTGATTCAGCCATGAGCTTAGCTAAACCTTGGCCTTTGATCAATTTTGTAGGTTTAATTTCTAAGTCATATTCTAATATGGTAGCTATCCACTTCCCTCTTTTTCCATTTGGTCCATCCTGTGTTAGGATGTCTTTGACTATAGCATTGGGAACATAAGCTATTATATGAGAATACGAGATGTAAACTCTGAAATCTTTAATGGATTTGTCTAGAGCAAAAGCTTACTTTTCCATTATATTATACTTTAAAGGTGCATCTCTCGGGGCTTTGCTAAAGAAGGCTATTGGTTTGTAGAAATTTTACCTGTAGAACAAACCGATATATGCAATGTCCTAAAGCATAATACTTGTTCATAATCGAATTCATAAGCAACATCAAGTAGAAACGTGCATAACTGATCAAGAGAAATAATCACACATAACCCAAGATATATCCAGGGGAAAGCACCAACATAAAACCCCAACCATGTATTATCAATCAAGTGGAAATATTCTTCATAATATAAAAAGAATCAGCTCTCAAGCTATCCAGTTCTCAATGAACTATGAAGATATGAAGATATGTCTCATGAACCAACCAAGCCCTGTATATAAAGGCTTTACCTATGGTCCAATCCCTATTTCCTTGCGCAGTTTGTTTAGGAAATAATAGCAAAAGCATATGTAATTAATTCCAAACATACCAAGTCAACCTATGGTCCAATTACGCAATCTTTGAGGACACTAGTTCCTCACACATGCAAAACCTACTTACTAGAAATAGTCAAGCATCTGATAGTACACTGTCCCACTTCTGATCTCAACTAGGTCTCTGACAGAACTGACATGCAACAGTTATCCATGAGTGAATTCTCAGTTATCTAAAATAATAGTTGTCACATGCATGCAAGCATTAACAAACTATATTTTATTATTTTAACAACTTGTTAAATAATCTAACTGGACTTGACTAGTTAGAACTAAGTCAACTGATTTCTCTCATTATATAACTCATACTTATTCCCTCAATCAGTGGAGGAAATTAAGGATAAATTCTCAATCAGTGGGAAACTCATGTGCATGCTCACAAAGACTTCAAATTCGAATTTCCTTAATTAATTAACTCAACTGAATTAATTAATTAATATTTCCAACTGCTGTTAAGACCAAAATTAATTTTACTTCCTATAGATAGACTAGGGACTGCTATAAATATGAAGGGACACGGAAATGCTATTTTTAGAACTTTTTATTTGTAGCAGTTTCACCTCTCACCCAATGTGGCTAATGACATCACTGGCCAAACTGCTATTTTTAGACATGCTATTCTTAGCAGGTCTATTTTTAGCACATTGTAAATTTAACATTTCTTGTTGCATATTTTTCAACACTCCCTCTCAACAAGAAAGGCTTTCTCTCGAACTCGATCCTGTAACTCTGGAATGTTTTTCATGCAACACATCTACCCGGTCCACTTGCTCCAACAACACTTGGAACAAAAACACTGCCAACTGACCACTTTGTTGGGCTAGGAACATACTCTGATGCTGAAGCTCTACCTGTTGCTGAAAAGTGCTCCCTCTTTGACATATATGCTACTACAACATCTCCATGCATCTCGCACCATTGCACACCTCTCTGTGCCACCTAGCACTGTGCAAAACACTTGTGCCTCTAGCATTGTTGCAGCCCGCTAGGTATACGCTGTCCTGGGATTCCTTGGATTGTCGCTCTCTCTGCCGCTCCATCCACATCTATCTCTACCCAATTAGTCAGTTCCTACGACTCCACATCGGAGCTCCTGTAGCAAGGTTTCATCCAAGAGGATGGGTACCTCAAGGATCCTACCCCTCCTCCTTGGGATGATTAATCCACATCACCCCACCTCCTACCTGGAGGTATGGCTGCATGCGATCCCTCTACCCACCTAGCTTGAAGTTTCCCCCTACTAGAGGTCTCTGCATGAGTAGATGTCTCTACTCGATCTCCACCCAACTTCCCCTGTTGTGGCTGCTCCACAACCTCCTGAAGCTGCTGCACCAATTGTGGCTCCTCCACAATCGTCTGAGACTTCTTCTTGCTCTGCATGTTGAGAGGTAATATACCCTCCCTCTCAACCACCAAGTCTCCATCAATTGCCTTGCTACTCAAGGTTTTGCATGCATCTTGAACCTTAACAGCATACAAGCTCTTGACCTGTGAACCAATCTGCTTCACCTGTATAGTGATGATGTGTTTAAGGAAAACCTTTCCCTTACTGAAGACTACATCATAGCCTCTGTCTTCCAACATCACGATCGACACCAAGTTTCTCTTCAGTCCTGGTACATACTTGACATCAGTCAAGGTAAGGCGAGCTCCATGCTCTCTCTGAAAAATAACCGTGCCTACACATGAGACACTATACTTCTCATAATTACCCATTGCCATGAGTATCTGGAGATCTTTCTCCTCCAAAGTACTGAACAAACTCTTGTCGCCGGTCATGTGGAAAGAAGCTCCACTGTCAAGAAACCAACCATTTTCCACCATGGATGAAACCATGCATGCGAAGAGTGTGAAATTCAACTCAAACTATGAAGCAAGTGCCTCACCTTCAGATCCTTCCCCGGATCCCTTCTTGGATTTCCTTCGTGGACAATTTGCAGCATAATGGCCCACCTCATGACAACAAAAGCATCACACTTTTGATTTGTCAACCTTCTTCCCATCATTGGAAGAACTGGATTCAGAAAGAGAATCCTTCTCCTTCCCCTTCTTCACCTTACTCACTAAGGCATAATTCTCCTCATCAAGCATGGATGAAGAACTGTCTCTGACGCTCCGTCTGATCTCCTTTTGCATCAAATCCAACCATAGTCGTTACCAATCTGGCAGTTTCTCCCTTCCATTCACTGAGTCCTGGTAGCTTTGCCAGCTCTTAGGAAGGCCAAGGAGTGATAGACTCACCATATCCTCATCCGATGTCATGACCCCTACACTTGCAAGCTCATCCCTACATGTGATGAGCTTGGTTAGATACATAGAGATCGTCTCATCCCTTTCACACTTGATCTTTCAAGGTTTGTCCTTCAGTGCCAGCTTCCTCTGATCACTGCTATTCTGATATAAATCTTTCAATGTTTTCCACATTGCATGTGGAGTCTCCTTCCCATGGAGGCTCAAGACAATGTGATCCCGCACTCCCTCCAAGAGAATTCTCCTAGCTCTAGCTACACACTTCCTCCATTCCACCTGCTCAGTCTTGTCGGTAGGCTTAGGAATTTCTTGATCAATGAAATCCTTAAGGCCATTATCTTCCAAAACTGCCTCCATGTGATCCTTCCAAGCTATATAGTTTGAGCTACCATCAAGGGCATACTCAAGCCTCAAACCATAGAATGCCATCGATGAAATAGATGTGATAAGAACTTTAGATCTATACCCTGAATAATAAACTTCTAATTTCTCCTGATAGTATATTGTTCTTGCTTGATCACCTGTGCTCTGATACCATGTAGAAATTTCACCTGTAGAACAAACCGATATATGCAATGTCTTAAAGCATAATACTTGTTCTACTTCTACAAAAAATTAAGCAGAAGCATAATCGAATTCATGAGCAACATCAAGTAGAAACATGCATAACTGATCAAGAGAAATAATCACTCATAACACAAGATATATCCACGGGAAAGCACCAACATAAAACCCCAATCATGTATTATCAATCAAGTAGAAATCTTCTTCACAATACAAAAAGAATCAACTCTCAAGCTATCCAGTTCTCAATGAACTATGAAGATGTGAAGATATGTCTCATGAACCAACCAATCCCTGTATATAAGGGCTTTACCTATGGTCCAATCCCTATTTCCTTGTGTTATTTTCTTATGAAATAATAGCAAAAGCATATGCAATTAATTCCAAACATACCAAGTCAAACTATGGTCCAACTACGCAATCTTTGAGGACACTAGTTCCTCAACCATGCAAAAACTACTTACTAGAAATAGTCAAGCATCTGATAGTACACTGTCCCACATCTGATCTCAATTGGGTCTCTGACAAAACTGACATGCAACAGTTATCCATGAGTGAATTCTCAGTTATCTAAATAATAGTTGTCATATGCATGGAAGCATTAACAAACTATATTTTATTATTTTAACAACTTGTTAAAATAATCTAATTGGACTTGACTAGTTAGAACTAAGTCAACTGATTCTCTCACTATAGAACTCATACTTATTCCCTCAATCAGTGGAGTAAATTAAGGATAAATTCCTCAATTAGTGGGACAACTCATGTGCATGCTCACAAAGACTTCAAATTC
>APFE031397142.1:24683-103532 GCA_000404065.3 Pinus taeda | reverse complement strand
AGGAGGTATTGGTGTATAAAGGACCATATACTTTCACTAATTCATCAAGAAGTTTCTAGGTGGTTTCTAGTATATCTTGAAGATGGCCCATATTCTCACACACCAAGGCATGAAAATATGCAGGCATACACTAATTCTTCACCATTCTGTCAATCATTCCTTCTCAAATAGTTCACTTCGACAAATTTGGCCCAAAGATACTATAGCCACATACTTCGAAGATAATAGATGGAGCTAGAAATGATTTTCCCACCCCTTTTTTTCGATAATACAAACAAACCCTTATTATATAAAAATCAAACGACTCCTACTCAAAATTATAGTTATTCAAGGGAACTAGGCAACATCATATAAAATCTGTGGTTGTTATTAAAGGAACTAGGAATTCGATACTGCTTCAATTTTTAAATAGGATTCTCCCTCCACTCTGTTGTTACAACAATACTATATTGAGAGCTCTCCCCTTGATTGAATAGTAATCAACCTTCAAAGTGACAACCATTCCTTCAAAAAATACCATTCGCAGTCCCATACATAAAATAACATGGCTTAGGAGATGAGGCTTCGTCCTCCCAACATTACGGAGAATCGACCTCCCAAAGATGAGTCCTAGCCTTAAATAATTATAGTACCCTAGATCTGTCAGCACACTGAACCCTCAATTAACCACACAACGATATATGGTTTCTTGTCCCAAACTAGTCTGGCTACACCCACCTTATGAGTGGCTCATCTTCTCCCACTACTTTTACGCTCCCGACCACCCGATGCTTAACGATGCATAATGGATATATGTTTTCCCTGTGTGATGTCTTGTGCGATGCTCCACAATCCAACGTTGCTTTGATGGTTGAGAAACCTACGGGGAGATCATTGGTGACGTTGCCAACCACAACTCTAATATGGTGTTGGCAGCATCTTGTGGTCTTTGGTTTTCCGTGTGAACAATAAACACCCTTGCAATCTCTCGACTGTGGAAATCGCCAAAGAAAATTGCGCTACTTGCCCCTGCTGCAATATATATGACTAGGTCCCCTAAATGTGTGAATGGCGCTTCAGCTAAATGGCACCATGGCTCCTACACTCCTATGCAACTGACTACTCAACAAATATATCGAATCTATGTCTCAAAGCCCTATGCTCTTGTCTGTTTTGCCCTTCGATGTTGTTACATTCTCTCTATGGCTTGCTCGCACTTGGGAGCCAATGAATCAACCCACTATATGACAAAAATTGTTGAATATGGCCTTATGGCCTTGAATTAATGGCAGACGAGTGTATGACCCTCCACAAATTTGGCATCTTAATGCTCTGCACGTCCTTCAATGACTGCAATGGGGCTCATTTTTCCCCGGTTCCAGCTCTTGTGCAACTCTGAATCAACATATTCACATGGCCATACGATGCAATGAATTGGCATGAGACTTATTGACCATGGCAACCCACACCAGATCTATTGTTGTACCCCCTTTGGAATAGATGAGAGACTTAACAGCTGGATGGCCTCTCAACCCTTGACTCCATTGCTTCATAGTTGCGTGGCATGATAATTATTGACCATGGCGACCCACACCAGATCTGTTGTTCTACCCCCTTTGGAATAGACAAGAGACTTAGCAGCTGGATGGCCTCTCTATTAAAAAAATAAATTTAGGGGGCAGAGGAGCTCAGAAATCAGTTACGGAAAAGTAGGAAAGGTCAGATTTAGTTGCGGAAAGGTAAATCTTAGGCTGCAGTGAGGATATCACAACCACACAGGGACTTAATTAAAACATAGAGTTCACTCATGGCAAAACAGAGTAAAATAAAAGAGTTTGCGGAAATTTATTTGTGTAATATTAAACGATAACGCAACTGACCACACTTTATATTATATGTCAAAACATAAATAAATTACATTCGAGTGATAAATGGAGGTTGCAACTCCAAGTGAAAAACAGAGCAAATTTACTACAATTTATGCATTGCTTGGTTGCGGAGTAAACTTCTGTAAAATTCCATAAAACTATTTTTCACGCACCTACCAATATTTCCTCCACAATTTTCTCCTCACTACCTCACAGACTCTCGCTCCCTAACCTGCCCAACAATCCCAACATGCCCAACCTTATAAATGACTTTTACTTGCATATTTATCCTAACATACGAATTTGACATTAATTACATGATAGAGAAAATATTTAATACACAACATGGGCAAATTTACATAGTGAATGGTTTTCTGAACTTGCAGGTGTTGTGGAGTGTGGGCAACAGTCGCAAAGTGAACGTTTGCGCATATTTGTTTACCAACTTCATTAAATTCCTTTAACTTCTGTGATGTGTTGCAGAAAGGTCTACTCTAAACTTCTATTCTTACTTTTGTCTTTATGTCTGCAAACAAAATCATAATTGTGCAGTAGTTGACTGGGCAAGCATGGTGTTTGTCAGTATGTTAAGGCAATGGTTGGGATTATTATTTCCAACACTCCCCCTTAATCACAACTGATGCCATTGAAAATTCCCAAACAATCTGAGATAAACAAAACTTTCACGTGCCAATGGCTTTGTGAAAATATCAGCAAACTGTTCGTGTGACTTGCAGTGCAGCAACACAATTTCATCGTTGTTAATCAACTCTCTAATAAAATGATATTTAGCATCACTATGTTTGTTCCTCTTGTGAAAAACCAAATTCTTTGATAATGCAATTGTTAATGTGTTGTCACAAAAAATAGTTGTTGCTCCCTCTTGGTCGCGGTGAAGATCCCTCAACATCCTTCTCATCCAAACTGCCTGGCACACTGCTGCTGTTGTAGCAACATATTCAGCTTTTTCTATTAACAATGACACTATTGGCTACTTCTTGGAAGCCCATGAAATGGCACCAAAGCCCAAATTAGAAACATAAACCGACGTGCTCTTTCTGTCGTCAACACTTCCTGCCCAATCACTGTCGGTGTAACCAACCAACATGAAATCATCTATTGTAGTGTACAAAACGCCATACTGTTTTGTTCCATTTACATACCTTAGAATCGTTTTCGCTACTTGCCAATGTGTCTCCTTGGGTGTCTCCATGAACCTCGACACCAAGCTTATTGCATACATTATATCCGACCTAGTGACAGTCAATACATCGAGTTTCCTATCATGCACTTGTATAATGTGAGATTGACATTGTTGCTGCAATCTTCTTTGCTCAACTTCAACCCCATGATAGTTGGAGTTGGTGTGGGCTTTCTTTTCTGCATTTTAAATCTCTCCAAAATGTTTGTTACATACTTTTCTTGACAAATAAAAAAGTCGTTTTCTGTTTTCTTCACTTCTATGCCCAAAAAATGCCTTAGCAACCCCAAGTCAGTCATTTCAAATTCACTCTTCATGAATTGTTTGAAATCAATGATGAGAAACTCATCATTTCCTGTAAAAATTAAATCATCTACATATAATACAAAAATGAGAATCTTACCATCATTCTCTTTGATGTAGAGAGTAGGTTCACCATCACACTTGTCAAATCCATTTTCCAATAGGTAGGCATCTATCATGTTGTACCATGCTCGCGGTGCTTGCTTCAGCCCATAAAGAGCTTTCCTCAATCGATATATTTTGTCTTCTTGGCCTTCTAGCTCATAACCAGGTGGTTGCACAACATACACTTCCTCTTTCAGCGCTCCATTTAAGAACATTGACTTTACGTCCATTTCATTCACTTTCCATTTATGTTGCACGAAAATCACCACAACTGTATGCATCGTCTCCATCCTCGCGACTGGTGCGAACATCTCCTCATAATCGCTTCCATGTTGCTGCTTGTATCCTTTGACAACTAGCCTCGTTTTGTGCCTTTAAATCTTTCCATCGACATTTCTCTTGGTCTTATAGACCCACTTCACTCCAATGACTTGTTTTCCTTGCGGAAGGTTCACTAACTCCCAAGCGTCATTTTTTTCTATTGCTCATGTTTCTTCCTCCATTGCTGCAACCCAATTTTCATCTTTGACTACATCTTCAAAGTGAATTGGGTCATCTACATGAAAAATAAGAGCAAATAATGAATTCAGGCTAGAGTTTCTATCAACTTCATCTTGCTCATATATTTCATTGAAATTTTTGAATTTTGGTCTTCTTATGTTTGCTAAAGATGGGCTTGATATGTCACTTGGTGTTGCGCTTTGCGGCATTCTTGGAGAAGCACTTGCTTGACCGCACGACATTGTCTCAATATTTGTTGATGGTGTCCCTTGTTGCCTGCTTTTTTGCACTTGAATAGGAGTAGAGGGAGTCAGTATTGAAGAATTGCTTGATGCTGCTAATTCCTCTTTCTCCTCGTGTGGTATACATGCTTTGACATTGATTGTATTCTCTAAATTTCTATCCCATGCTTCTTCTTTGATGAACTGCACATATTTGTTGATTATTACTTTCTTGGTTGATTGATTGTAGAGCATGCATGCCTTGGATTCATCACTATATCCAACAAATATACATTTCTCCCCCTTTTTGTCCAACTTCTTCCTCAACTCATCTGGGCATGTGCATATGCCATGTATCCAAAGACTCTCATGTGAGTGACACTATGCTTTCTTCCACTCCATGCCTCTTTAGGAACTACATTCTGGATGCTTTTTGTTGGACATCTATTCAAGATATATGTTGCACAAGTGACAAATTCAGCCCAATAATCATTTGGCAAATGCTTTTCCTTCAACATACTCCTTGCCATCTCCATAATGGTCCTATTCTTCCTTTCTGCTACACCATTTTGCTGAGGTGCATACCTTGTTGTAAATTGGCTGTGAATTCCATTCTCCCTACAAAATCGAAAGAAATCATTTGAGATGTATTTGCCACCTCTCTCAGTGCTGAGGACTTTGATGTAGTGTCCACTTTGCTTCTGAACAAGAGCCTTGTATTGGCAAAACTGCTTAAACACTTCACTTTTCTGTGTTAGGAGATAGACCCATGTCTTCCTTGTGTAGTCATCTATGAATGTCAATACATAGTGGCTTCCACCAATTGATGGTGTTTGCATTGGTCCACATAAATCTGAGTGGAAAATATCCAACGCTGCCATTTCCCTTACTGACTTTCCCGATGGAAATGTCTCCCTATATTGCCTTCCCAAGATACATCCTTCACATAGGCTATCTAGTTTTTCTATCAGTGGTAATCCCTTCACCATGCCTTTCCTATGCAGCAAATTCAAAGCTCCAAAGTTGAGATGTCCGAATATAAAATTCCATAACCAATTTTCATATTTTACCTCTACTTGATAGTTCACTTGTGTGATAGCTGCCTCTTTTCTTCCATCCTCTTCTGAGTTCATTGATAGTTGTGCGTGCGTAACTTCTTCCTTCAGATCTGATCTTATCTTTGGGGAAAACATTCTATTGTTTGTCATCTGAACCTTTTCAATTAGTTGTCTACTTGGAGGCCTATCCAAAATTTTGCACACATCATTTTTGAAGGAGACATTGTAGCCCTTTCGCATGAGTTGTCGAATGCTCATGAGGTTATGCTTGAGATCGGGGACAAAGTAAACATTTGAGATGTACTTCTTCTCTCCCTTCTTTGTTAAAATATTACTATCAATCCCTAATGACAGAGACTTTACTATCAGTCACTAATGTCACATCAGATTTCACACTTTCATCTAGATTGGAAAACATTTCTATGTTTCCTGACATGTGGTTGCTACACCCTAAATCTAGATACCATATATCACTTTGATTTTCTAAAAGCATGCTATCATGGCTTCGATTTTCCTTTTTGAAATTTACACTTGGTTTATTACTAATGTCATATTGCTTCCTTCTACATTCATTTGCATAATGACCATATTTCTTACAGTAATGACATTGAACTTGAGATTTATCATACCTCTAACCTTGTGCTTGATTTTGGCTTGGGCCTTGACTTGGATTTTTATTGTTGCCCCTTACACTTGAGCTTGAAGGGTTTCTTCTTCCACCTCTGTGTGGGCTTCTTCCTCTTCCTCTAGCATATGATCTTCCTCTACCTTGACCTTGACCAAATGAAACTTGTGTCTTGAAGGCATTCTCTAGTGAGGAGGTTGTTTCTCTATTCAATCTATGTTCATGAGAAATTAGTGATGCATGAAGCTCATCCACTAACAACTGCAAGAGATCCTTTGTCTCTTCTATGGCCACAACAATGGCATCAAACCTTGCTTGCAAACTTCTCAAAACTTTCTCAACTATTCTCCTTTCTTCAAGTGTCTCACCATGAGACCTAATTTGAGTAGCCAACCCAATTACATGTGTAAAAAGTGATTCTACATTCTCAGACTCTTTCATACAAAGTGTTTCAAAATCTCTTCTCAACATTTGTATTTTTTCTATCTTGACATTTGCCATGCCTTGGTAGGCTGTCTAGAGGGTGTCCAATGCTTGCTTGGACTTTGTTGTTGCTGCAACCCTTGGTAAAATACTTTCATGAACTGCTTGGAAAATGTAGAATAGGTATTTTGAATCCTTCTTCATGTTGTCCCTTAACAAATCTCTTTCTGCTTGAGATAAGGCATTGTCTGTTGCTGCATCTGCTGGTTCTTGAAAACCATTTTCCACCAAATCCCAAAAGTCCTGCGAAGAAAACAGGGCCTTCATTGTAATAGCCCAATAATCATAATTTTTGCCATTAAACTAAGGTATTTGAGGATTAGTAAAGCTTGTGCTTGATGTTGCCATTTCTGAGTGTAAAAATAACTTTCTACTTGATGGTAAATATGCTAAAAACAATCTGCCCTCAAAACAATTCTTCTAGTAAAAACACTTGTTTTTACATTAACGATATTTAACCTGCTCTGATACCATGTTAGAAAAATAAATTTAAGGGGTAGAGGAGCTTAGAAATCGGTTGCGGAAAAGTAGGAAAAGTCAACTTCAGTTGCGAAAAGGTAAATCTTAGGTTGCAGCGAGGATATCGCAACCACACAGGGACTTAATTAAAACATAGAGTTCACTCATGACAAAATAGAGTAAAATAAAAGAGTTTACGGAAACTTACTTGTGTAAGATTAAAACCATAATGAAATTGACCACACTTTATTTTGTATGTCAAAACATAAAGAAATTACATTAGCGTGTTAAATGGAGGCTGCAGCTCCAAGTGAAAAACACAACAAATTTACTGCAATTTACGCATTACTTTGTTGCGGAGTAAACTTCTACTCCATAAAACTGGTTTTCATGTGCCCACCAATATTTCCTCCATGATTTTCTCCTCACTACCTCACATACTCTCTCTCTCTAACTTGCCCAACATACCCAACCTTAAAAATGACTTTTACTTGCATATTTATCCTAACATACAAATTTGACATTAATTACATGACAGAGAAAATATTTAATAGGCAACATGGGCGAATTTACATAGTGAATGGTTTTCTGAACTTGCAAGTGTTGTGGAGTGTGGGAAATAGTAGTGGAGTGAATGTTTACTCATATTTATTTACCAACTTCATTAAATTCCATTAACTTCTATGATGTGTTGCAGAATGGGCCGCTCTGAACTTCTGTTCTTAATTTTTTCTTTCTTCCTACAAACAAAATCACAACCGTGCAATGGTTGACTTGGAAAACATGGTGTTTGTCAGTGTGTTAAGGCAGTGATTGGGATTATTATTTCCAACACTCTCAACCTTGACTCCATTACTTCATGGTTGCGTAATTTAAAAGAATGACCCTCTCGATCACTGCAACCTGATGAAACATATTATCAATATTTCTTGACTGACGTATGGCTTGGTGTCCCTACTGTGATTCATGTCTGCATGCTACATGGACAGCCAAGGTTTGAAAATATTATGCAACAACCTGTGACTATGGGCGTGGCTTCTGGAAATCGAGCCCTAATAACTATTTCCAAACATGTGAATAGAGGACCTTAGACCATACAACGATGAGTGGCCTAGGTTGGCAGGCCGCCCCAAACTGTATGCAGAAAAAAGGCTTTAAATCGTGGCCTATTGACCTTCACTTTAAAATTTAATGGAGATGGACTAATCTTGTTCCCCAGGCATCTTATGTGCTCTTTATGGGTGAAACCGAAAACAAGAAATGTCAAGTACAAAATTAATGTCACTACCTTCTCCGGTTTCCTGTCTAAGTTACTTTTGGTTACCATTTGCAGTCCCAAACCACATAATGTCCCAAGTCATTTCAATTGGTAATGCACATTGCCATGCAATTATTAATTTGGAATATCATAAATAAATGGGATTGCCCACCCTTGCGTCTTTACCTGAAGAAGGGCACCGTGGATAAGAAAATCGATTACGATATCTCAACATTGCTGCAAGTGGAACTACGACCTGAATCCTGCAAAGTATGATGCTACCAGCATGCGACCAAGTCCCTCTGTACTGCAATTATACAAATTTTAGGATGGGCTCTCGACCTTCTTATAAGTTGCCCCAGTCCCATGTATTAATCTCAGTTCGGTCACTTGTCATAAAATCCTGCAGAGAAACCAAGATCCAGTGCCCAAAACACCCCGAGAGATTAATCAACACAACACTTTAGAAAAATGAGGGTTTCTCTCCAACAAGTACAAATTTGATGATATAGATATGGTTTGTTAACTGAAAAATGAGAGAAATGTTGAAGATAATGGAGAATATCCTAGAATAGTGTGAGTTGGTTCACGTGGCCTCAGGATAGGAGTTAGTTTCTATTTCTTAGGTTATTGTTATAACTTCCCTAAAAACCATGATTACTATACAATGTGTGATGTACATGAACAATGTAGAGCATTCTGTAGAGTCAAACTCTCCTAGTTCAGACTCTCTTTCGTAGAGCTAACCAGTGGGTTTTATTTACTTTAATACAAAATTGCCATTTTTATCATGGTATCAGAGCATCAGGGCTGAGATACCTATACGGTGAGCGAAGGGTGTGACTAAACCGATATTGTCATAGGTTTCAAGAGAATAAATGTGACGATTACTCAAACACACTTAACATCACCGTCTTAGGTATATAGTTGTGACGACATTGCAGATAAGTGGTGTACATCTATGATGACATCTTAGATAAGTGGTGTATATCTGCGACGATCATGTAAACAACAAAAAGGCTCTGTGGAGGCCGAGAGAAGGCTGCATCTTGGAGAGGGCTGCGAAGGTTGACAAAAAAAGGTTGTGTGGAGGTTGTGAAGGAAGCCATGGTGATTTGCAGGTGTGCTGTGAGATCAAACAACATTGAAGATCAGTGATCTACCTTTGTCACAGATCTGGGGTAAATCTAACATCTTCTTTTACCTGTCGAAATTTTTTTGTGTAAATCGCCAAGATGAATAATAATATGTTTGAAGCATGCTTGAATAAGAATAAAAAGCTAGATTGTTCCAATTATGCAAGTTGGAAATTCAAGATGTAGACTCTGTTAGAAGTGCAGAGTGCTTGGAATATTTTAAATGTGGATGAGCCGTAGCCAGCGGCAGGATCAACATCGATCCCAGATTGGGAGAAGCGAGAAGGTAGAGCAAAGACACTATTGAACATGTCACTGAAAGAATGCATCATACCACATATCAGATAGTGTAAGATAGCTAACGCGATTTGTGGAATTATGAAGGATCTGTATGAGATCAGGAATACAAATCGTCTTTTGTTTCTAAAAAGCAAGATCCTATCCCTGAAGATGGAGGAGAATGAAATAGTTGCTGCCTTCATAGCAAGGATCAAAGATCTAAAGAAAAAATTTGTAGACATTGGTCATACAGTTGACGATACAGATCTTGTAACAATTACCATGAATGGTGTGACCGATGACTACCAAATGTTCATCACTGGGATAAATGCGAGAGAGAAATCCGGAAGTTTGAAGAGTTGACATGAATATTGATGCAAGAAGAAGAAAGAAGATCGAATCTGAAGCCCCACAGTGCTGATCTTGCATTAGTGGTGAAGAAGATCTTCTTCAAAGGGAAAGGAAATCCACAACAGCAAAACAGAGGACATTCATAGAAAAGACCGAATCAGACCCAAGGTATGCATCCAAATATAAACAACTCTAAAATTAAATGTTTTTATTGTGGAAAACTTGGTCATATTGCTAGGGAGTGCAAGAAGAAGAAATATCATGAAGAATAGCAGAAGCGGAAATGACATGCACGTCATCTCACAAATGAAAATCATGTGCAGAATTTCATATTGTTTATTGAAGATTTTGATGAGAATGTTGATGCAGACATCTGGTATGTATATTCGGGAGCATCAACACATATTACAGGGAACGAGCATTGGTTCAAATATTTTAAAGAAATCAATGAAGGGGCACAGATTTACCTAGGTGATGATAGAAGATATCAGATCAAAGGGTGTGGGAAAATTTCTGTCATTCTACCTAATGGTAATGTAAAACAAATTTTAATGTCATGTATGTGCTCGGTGTAACAAAGAACTTGATCCGTACCCATGATCATAGATCAAGATCTTAAAGTTGAATTTTTTAAATCTAACTGTTATATTAAATATCTACTAGATGGCATGAAGACAATAGCTACAAGAATCTAAACTGGAGGTTTTTACAAGTTGGATGTAAGACCTGCACCAGTTCAAGCCTTTACAGCTACAAGTTTGACTGCAGAAGAGCTATGGCATGAGAGATTTGGCCATATCAATTACAATGATTTGCTATTACTACAGAAGAAGGAAACAGTAAGTGATATTCCTATGCTAAAGGAAGTACATAATGATCGTGATGCGTGTACATTAGGAAAAATGCATAGAGAATAATTCCATGTTTGAGTAGAAAAGAAACAGAGGGGTATACTTGAATTAGTGCATACAAACTTGTGTGGACCCATGCAAACAAAATCATTAGGAGGTGCACCATATTTTTTACTGTTTATTCATGACTAAACAAAGTTTTCTTGGGTATATTTCTTGAGTAAGAAGAGTCACACATTTGAATAATTTAAGTAGTTCAAAAACATGATCGAAAGGTAAAAAGGGAAATAGATAAAAATTCTTCGATCTGATCAAGGGGGAGAATATAGCAAAGATGAGCTTATTAGGTATTGTAAAGACAATGGAATATTGCAGCACTTCACATTACCCCATACTCCACAGTAAAATGGAGTAACTAAAAGAAAGAACAAAACACTAGTGGAATGTGCTAGGAGCATGTTGAAAGGTAAGAAACGTTCGAATGGTTTTTGGGCTAAAGCATTGAACACTGCAATTTATTTGAAAAATAGGAGTCCTACAATGGGTCTTGAGTTTAAAATGCCTTATGAAACATCATATGGATTTAAGCCTATAGTAAAACATTTAAGAGCTTTTGGGTCTAAAGAATTTTCCCATATTCCAAAGGAAGACAGAAGAAAACTAGATTCAAAAGCCATCACATGTACCTCTATAGGGTATTGTTCACAACATAAAGCTTATAGATTATTTAATCCCTCTACTCACAAAATTTTTGTTAGTAGAGATGTCAAATTCCATGAACAAGATCATGAAGAATCTAATGAGCACAATGAGGAATGGGATATTCCATACTTGGTGGAAGAAGAAGCAAAAAATAATCAGGATCAACAACAAACAAAGGCAGAAGATGAACAACAGTAGCAACAACAACAACAGTAGCAAATACAACAGATACAGTAGCAGAAACAACAACAGATACAACAACAACATCAACAATGGGAAGAAAAAGAGAATGATGATCAGACAAGGTTTTAGGCTACCGCACCTCTCAGGAGATCAGGTAGGAAAGCTCAATTACCTACAAGATATAGGGAAACTGCTTTTATAACTAGTATGATGAATGTGGTTGAACCTTCTAGCTATAATGAAAAAAATGAATGTAGAGAATAGAAAACAACCATGGAACAAGAATATGAATCAATAATCATGAACAACACTTGGGAACTAGTTGAACTTCCTAAAGGAAAACAAACCATAGTTTGTAAATGGTTATACAAACTGAAGATTGATGCAGATGGAACCATAGAAAAATTAAAAGCTAGATTGGTAGCAAAGGGGTATTCACAAAAATAAGGTATAGAATATGAAGAAACCTTCGCCCCTGTAGCTAAACTAAACAATATTGGAATGTTAATTGCTTTAGCTACTAAGAAACATTGGATGATACACCAACTAGATGTAAAGTTTGCATTTTTAAATCGAGAACTAAAAGAGGAGGTTTATTTAGAGCAACGTGAGGGGTTTGTCGTGAAAAGGAAAGAACATTTAGTCTGTAGATTGAAGAAAGCACTTCATGGACTAAAGCAAGCACCCAAGTCTTGGTATGAAAAAATTGACTCATTTGTCCTGCAAGCTGTCTACAACAGAAGCAAAAATGACCCTAATCTTTACACCATGCAAGATGAACAAGGGCGCATAGTGATGATTTCTCTCTATGTAGATGATTTGATCATTACAGGTGATGCTACATATCTGATCAAAGAAATCAAGAAACAGATGTCACAGGTATTCAAAATTAAACACCTTGAATAATTAAGATATTGTTTGGGTCTTGAGATATGGAGAGATTCAGGACAATTTATGTCCAAAGGAAAATATGTCAAAGGCCTGTTAGAGAGATTTAGAGTGGATCAGTGTAAGCCTGCAGCAGTACCATTACAACAGAACATCAAATTGTATAGTGAAGATGGCTCAAAGGAGGCAGATGTGACACTTTACAGACAGTTGGTTATGAGTCTAATCTACCTAACCACCACTAGACTAGATTTGGCTTATGTAGTGAGTGTGCTAAGCCAATATATGTCCAAGCCACCTAAAAGCCATTGGAATGCAACAAAAAGTGTTTTGAGGTATCTACAAGGTACAGTAGACTACGGTATTATTTACACTAACTCTTTTGATATTAGATTGACAACATTTGCATATTCAAATTGGGCTGGAAATGTATATGATCATAGATCCATAACAGGTTATGCATTTAGCATTAGATCCGGGGTGATCGCATGGAGCAGCAAGAAGCAGAACATAGTCCCCTTGTCCTCAATGGAAGCAGAGTATCAAGCCATGTGTGCAGCAACGTGTGAGGTAGTTTGGTTGCGCATACTTCTCGAGGATTTCAGGGAAAAATAGATAGACACAACAATAATCAGATGCGACAATCAAAGTTCAATCAAACTAGCTAATAATCGAGTGTTCCACAAAAGCACTAAACATATTGATAAACAATTCCACTTCGTGAGGGAAAAAGTGAAATCCAAAGAAATCCATTTGGCATATTGTAATACATGTGATATTGTTGCAAACATTTTCACTAAGTCTCTTGGCAGGATTAAGTTCAAAATGTTTAGGGAGATGTTAGGCATATTTGTAAACTCCTTCTCCATTAAGGGGGAGTGTTGAAGATAATGGAGAATATCCTAGAATAGTGTGAGTTGGTTCATGTGACCTCACGATAGGAATTAGTTTCTATTTCTTAGGTTATTGTTCTAACTTCCATAAAAACCGTGATTACTATATAATGTGTGATGTACATGAACAATGTAGAGCGTTTTGAAGAGCCAAACTCTCCTCGTTCACACTCTCTTTCATAGAGCTCACGAGTGGATTTTATTTCTTTTAATACAACATTGTCATTTTTATCAAGAACAATTAGGGCGATATCAAATATCACTGAACATGGAAATGTGAGCTAGGGTGAGAATAAACATCACTCAACTTTCTTGCATAAAACCCTGAGGCTAGTAGGATGCATACCACTATAAGATCCCAAACATTAGAAATTTTAGTAGATCTAACACACTTTAGTGTTTTGATTAAAGTAAATCTTTGACAAGAACAAGAATAGAAATGATATCTAGAAATGTCGTCTTTTATTTATATTATTAGGTGAAGAAAATAACAAATGCACATATAATAAGATTGGAACCCAAGCAGATGGCATGCATACTTACTCAACACAAGAAAAAAACAAGATATTGAAGCCCACTTGTGAATCTTGAATGGATCCACCACACAAATGTCACCCCACTTGTCAATCCTCAATGGATCCACCACACAAATGTCACCGAGAGGTTTTAATCCAAGGATCAACTTAGAACTTACCATGCCAAGTTCTAAACAAAACACAATAAAATAGACAAACTCTGAATGATCCGAGTGTCAGACTCCTATCTCCTTTTATAAGCTTGATGAACTCTTTAGAAGCATGTTTTATTATTTTCCCTGTTTTCCCTTAAAAAACCAAGGAGCAGATCACTTCACTTTGACCCTTAAAAAAAAGGAATATTACATTTATGCTATGCTGAGTAAGTATTAATGACTTATTTAGAAAAATCTATATTGTCAAAAATACCTTTTGAACCATTGGAAAAAAGAGTATTAAAAAATTTTGAACTTCAAAAACGAGTAAAATGCAAATGCCTTATGGCGTCCCTTCAAATTCCATCCCTGATTCCCACCTGTTGAACGTTTGTTGGAGTGTGGCTGTCTGCGTAAGCCTGGGATGTGTATTAGTTGAGATTAACAATGTATACCGTGCTGTTTCAGGATATACATACAACGTGCAGAGCGTATTCCAGGTTGTGCATGCTTGCACTCTGTTGCTTGTGTTCGCACATAGATGTATGGATTTTCTCTAATGGTATGAGATTTCGCTGCCACGAGGCCATGGTCCCTTATATTTTCCATGACTTTGCCCTTTGTGAAACTCATCTATTCAATGCATCCCTGTTTTTATAATTCATCAATGATCACAATCTTGTTTGTTGGCATACATTTATTATGACTTTGGAACAAATATAAATCCAATAAAGACATATCGCCAAGTTGTAAGTAGTATGCAAATGAAAGGAAGCTGCCTCTAAACTCGTTTCAAGAATGAAACCATTCAACATATACCTCCAGTAATGATTGAGCTCAAAACATTTCACTGTCCTAGTCAAACCTTTCAGAGTTAGGAGAATTCAAGGCATGCATAGAATGGAATCAAAACAATCATTTACAACATGTTGAGCTCTTGAGTCGATTAATGCCAGAAGGGAGCTCTTGAGTCAACAAATTCTCCCACAGCCTTTTAACCTTTTGAAATGAAGTCCATATTCACGCAAAACCAAAATTCTCAAAATTAATACCATAAACGTATTTGTCATCTTGTGTTTACGTAGGCATTTGATTTAGAGATTTCTAATGTATCAGGTCCGTGACATTTGATTTTGGACTTGGTTTTAGTATGCTTATATAAGCATTTGATTTTGTTATTTCCAAACTACTAAGTGCTTGACATTTCATGTAAACTTGGTTAGTAAAACTTATATAATATATAGGAATTTGATCTAGATTTGATTGCTCGGCTTTTGATTTAGAGTTTTCGTTCAAGGGTCTCTTGGATTTGATTTTAAAGCTTATGTTGATCTTTGATTCAGGATTTTCAAAGTACGAGATTCACAAGCTACTTGGCATTTGATTTGCAGATTTCAAAAGTACAAAGTACGCATGGATAGTAACTTCTAGCGTAGCTTTCAAAGAAACCAATGATTTTAATCGCTGAGTTAAATTTTGTGCTTTTAATTACAAGTTTGCACAAGGGTTGCGTTGCTATTTTGTTGACTAAAATATGATATTGGAGCATAAACAAAAGCAGGTTTCTGTATACGTGTTTTGGGTTGGGTGATTTCAGAAGTCTCACATGAATGAACCAAAATTAGGATAATCATGTGACTCTAATGTAACCATTGTCTGTCCCATAATGAGACCACGTCTCTTGTCTTCCCCCGGGAGAATTTGATCCGTTTTGTTTATTTTACCCATGAGGTTTGGTTGTATCCTTTATTTGCTTCAGATTTTATCTTTCATGGTGTATAAAGCCTAGGGTGGCTTATGGACCTCACCTTATGAAAATGGATATCTTGAGATTTAAAAATCGTATTCATGTGCCTTTAAGTTGCTCGAAATTCTTTCACCTATCACTAGCCCAAGGATTGGCTATGATATGGAAAATACGTACTAATACACCTATGTAATGGCAATTGCAGCCCCTAGGATTAGTGAGGGTTAGCACATAATAGCCTATCTGCCTTGACAGTAGTTCGTGAGGGTATCATGTGTATCTTGTAGAATATTTTCTGCAGTTTTGTTTTTGGCTGAAGGCTCTTCATTTAGAGTAGTCTCCTTTAGGTTCAACTCCATAGACAGCTTCCATTGTCTTTCACGTAGATGAGGACACTACAGATTTGGTGTATGACGATCTATAACTTAGTAATATTGACAATTAGTGCTTAAAATAGGGGTGCGTAGTATTCACTTTTGGTTGTGTACTCATCGAAATGGTTTTCCTTTATCAGTAAAATTCTAATAAATAGAGGAAAATTTTGATTGCACAATGATTCAAGAGCTTCATGTAATTTAGACACACATTCATTCGATAAGTTCACCCTCAAGTCTCTATGATCACAAAGATCTTAGCTTTGTTGCCTTGAATAATCACAATATGCATCCTTTCCACTATCCTTTAGTGTTTCCAATCAACAAAGCCTCTTAAAAGTTAAATAGGCTCAAACAACCTTGCCACACTCACTACCCAATTGCATGAAGTGCAAGCAAGTTAGTGTAAGTAATTTCAATAGCTAGGGAGTCCTCCTTGCTTGTGATGAAGTTTGACCTATGAAAAATGTCAAACTAAAATAAGTTTTGATAGGTAAAGATTCGAAGATAATCTCTCTTTTGTGGCAGAGGTAGTCAGAAATTAAAAGTAAGGGCCATGATCTAAATACAGTTAAGAAAGACAGTGAAGAATACAACCATAGAGCACTTGAGTCTAAATATCTAAGTTTGGAATTCACAGAACCATTATCCGCCTCATCTTCAAATAAACAACAAAGAAACCTTGACAAACCTGTCGGCACTGATCGCAATCCTACCATTTCTGCTTTTAGAGATACATACCCTATATTTAAGTCCAACTGTAAATCACCAATTGAACTCATGAATGCATTGCATGCATGGGATTTCGGGCTATCTTATAATAACTTAGCTATAATACTAATCTGAGAGAATTACAAGGGGTCTTGCCCATCGGTGGGCTCAAATGTCTTAAGCGGAAAGGGACAATATGGTTAGAGAAGGATGAAATCTAGAATCTATATTTCCATACAAAATGAATACAAATCTATGATGCAAGATTTTTTTATAGGTTCGGTAAAGTTACAAACCCCAATTTCAAGGTTGTTTCTTGAAGTCATTTTAAAAAATAAAATAAAAAATTGGTAAGGGGTTTGTTACAAGTGGTATTAAAGCTCTCAGTTTCAACACTCACACTTAATCGATTCTATAGTGAAAATGAATGTAAAGCATTTCATTATGCTATTAGTTTTAAATATAGCTAGTTACATTATAAAACTATATATGCATCAAATAAGAAAAAAATTTGGTGGAGAGAACATTTCAATGTGTGTGAAAACCTTCCATTGAAATGAAAATTTGTAGAGCTTTTGTTATTTGGTAGGAGTTGGTGTACTTAAAAACAATAGCCATAGTTGTGATCACTATCACTTGGAGTCATGTTAATATTATTGAGCCCTACATCTCCTTGGCCATGTACATTGTCTTACAAAGCTCAACAAATTCTTCAATAAGATATGAACAAGTTGTTGCCTTTGGAAAGAATTGACCAAGACCAATGATATACCAAAGTTTCATATCCCAAGTTGCATTTATTATTTAAGCCATTATCACGTATGGGTCTAATTTGTTCAATCTCTTGTTTACATTATGATATAGGTATTTTCCTTGATGGCAACTCACTCAGATGAAAGATCATAGTATAGTAGGTAAACAACAAATAATTACGTATGAGTCTTCACAAAATGAACAAAGAGAGGTATACACAGGTTCACATTGACCAAGCTATGTATACACGTAGGTTCACCGTATACAAGTCACATATACATACACACACACTTTCACAGAAGGAAAATCGCGTATGCCTTGGAAAACTAAGTTTCTGATCCGAGGTATTTGGTCCATGGTATTGAAAAAGGCCTAAAACTATAAAAGGAGGAGAAGATCATTAGGCCAAAGTGTGCAAGTATCGAATATCTGATGAAGTGTGAGATCTAGTATGCAAGTTATTGGGTTATGGTGCATTGCTGGATCTGAAACAAGGATGAACCTTAGCAGATGATGAGAGATTAGATCTAATGATGGATCACGATCTTAAGGCATAAAAATGAACTATCATTATGTATTTTTGCTGATGTATATTCTAGATTTGAATATTGATGCATACATTATTTTGTAAATGATATGATATGGATATAACTAAAGTCTGGAATAGCTACAGAACTCTGAATTTATATTTGTAGATGTATACGCTAGTTGGCCTTGAGAAAAGTGTGTATACACGGAGGTTCGACACATGGAAGTAGCGTATACCCTAGAAAATATGTTTTAGTTGCTTATGTTTGTTGTTGTAGAGTTCTCGGTTCTCGCTTGGGTTTTGGTTACTGTATTCTCGTGACTATATTATGAATGATCAGATTGATGGGTTGTCAAAGTGATTGATTGATTTAGTTGTGGTTGGTTTAAAAGGTGATTGGTTAATGCAAATATATTTGATGATTGAATTACAGTTATGATGTTGTTGATGGATCGAGTCTGAAAATTTATGAAACATGTTCCCTCAAGGAAGAGAGAAGGTTGTAGCCTTCTGTAGGTCGGCGCCTATGTACCAACAAACATATCGGCTAGTACAAGATCTAGGGGGTTGTACCTCCCTTCCAGTTGTAGCTGGAGAACAAGAGAAGGTTGCAGCCTTCTGCATGTAGAAGCCTGCGTATTGGTATAAGTCTGCACGAGTACCAAATTGTAAATAGATTTTTCTTATTATTACAAGAAGACATAGACGACAAAATCAAGTGGTTTTTACCCACATTGATTTTCCAACTTATATCTTGGTGTTCATGTGTGATGTTGATGTGTAGTGCTTTATTTTGCTTTTACTGCACTGTTTAATTAATATTTGACATACTGGTTAAAGTTCAATGCATGATAAAATGGGTAAATCAAAAGTTCTCTGCATATATGCTAGTTGCTTTAGTAACAATCGTGTGTACATGTTGGTTCACCTAGCTAAAGTAGCGTATGCAAGTTTGTCTATGGAAATGAAATAATATTGAGTTATAAATACTGATTCACCCCCCCTCTCAGTATTATTTCCAACATCTCTCTTGTTGCCAAACCTAAATTGATTTACAAGTGTTTAAACAATGTAAACTTTGAAATGAGAAGTGTAAACTAAAAATGGGAACTCTAGCAAAAAAGGTGCAAAAAAACATGAAAAACAGTCCAAAAAACGAAAAGTGTGTATTCTGCAATGATGTTTTATTTTTTTAGGGTTAATTTTCAACATATTTAAAAAAAAAAACACACTAATTTTGGTAGAATAACATTTTTCTTTCCGAGGTATAATTTCAATTGTTTTTAGTAATGGCATTAAAGATAAAATAATCAGATCTGAAACACATTAAAATTCCAACTGTTTTCATCAATGTCATTAAACATATAATAACATGACACTAAAGATCACTAAATTCTAATTGTTTTCAACCATAACATTAAAGATAAAAACAAAATGAAAATTTTTAAACCATAGAATTAAAAATCTCTAAGTTTCCAACACCTTTAAACCACGACATTATGAACAAATTATATAACTAAATTAATCAAAATATCAATACTTGTAGATTGAATTAAACATAAATTATATCTCTAAGTTATTGTTGCATTCTGGATATTCTAAACAGATAAATTCATCATAATTAAAACATATAGTCCAACAAACATAAAAATGACTCATAACTCCATAGGACATCATATGGAAATCAAAATTTTTATTTCAGGGTACCATGCAAACATCAGTTATACAAATTGTCTTAGACAATTATTAAAAATCACTCATATCTTCTTGTCCACCATAAAAATTCACATCTTCGGATGAATGACTAGATGCAGATGAAGATGTTCCATATTCTTCTCTTTTATCAACTAGTGCCACATTTGAATCAACATGCATGCCCACCATTGTAGGTTTCAAAATTCTTCTAGATCTATGATTGGGTTCAGCATACTCCCATCTCAACATTGTTTCTTTTGGTGGCAACCTCTTTAGAATCTCTATCGTCTTGAAGAAAAGAGTTCCTCTTTTTGTTAAATTGAAGTCATAAACAAGTATGTCAACATCCTCCAATTTTAAGATGCGTGTATAGTGAAGATTTATATTTGTACCCTTTCTTTCTCTCTTTCCATCGATTTTCTTATTAGCTACCATCTCTACCTTGTACACACCATTGCATGGTTGTGTATTTGTGGCATACCAATTGATCCAAAAATGGATCCTCGATAACCCTCTAAATCTTCAAGTCTTCACAATCTTCTAAAAGGTCAAAACCATCGCAAAAGGAGAACTTTTGGAAAAGGCGGATAACACTATCGGGCCTTAAAAACATGAGAAAACAATGAAAATCAAGTCCATCGGAGGTCAAAGGGACAGTGAACAGGAGCTATCGGATCTGGCTGATCAACGGTCCAGATCCGGTCAGCAATTGCAATTGGCGGTGGCTATCAGAGGATATCAGAGCATAATACATGGTAATTGCGATCACAAAATCGCAATTAGCGATCACAGTGGAGCGCACACCAAACAACCTTGGGTATGCACGATTTGCGATTGCGACAAGTTGCATTGCAATATCGCATCAGAGTTATTCAAAAGAGCATGGCCGATAACATATGCGATGTGATATATATATATATATATATATATATATATATATATATATATAGACAAGGACCGACGGGGCGATAAACGTGATTTAATATAATTTGAAATCCGTCAAATGACGATTTTCTTTGTATTTGCGTTTTTCGTTAAATAAATGAAATATGAAGGAAAAGTACCTGACCCGATGAAATCAGAGCCGAAAGCGTTCCAAAATACAAATACATAATATTTCAAATCCGATAAAGCCATTTTTTTGAAATTTTTCCATGTTTTAACGTATTTTTAAAATACAAAGGGAAACCCTGGAACACGGCTGAAGAAACTTACAATAGAAATTATGGGCAGACCCGATAATGTTATAAAGCGCAATTATGAAGATTTGAAGTCCGAGGAATAGTTTTCTCTATGGATTTTTCCCATTTCCCATATATTTACCTGTGTAAGCTCAGAATGCCAAAGTTTGTAGATTTCAAGCACCGATTGCCCTTCCATTACAGAATAGGTGGCATCCATCCCTGAGAGCATTTAACAATCATTACTAACGCTCAGACAAGGGATTTGAGTAGAGTGTGACTGGAAGACAGAAAGCCGAGAAACGGAAATGAACCAACAACGTTGATTTGGCTTCAAAAGCCATAGAACAACAGAAACAGTAGGTTGGTTGTTGTTGTTGATTGTTTGTTGCCGAAAGTGAAGCCAAAGTAGGAAGGTAAGGTGAAAGAGGTAGCACAAAAGCAAAAACACAGCCAAGGGAGTCACTTGGAGTTCGATTGGAAAGCCCAAAGAGCTGTGAACTGATAGAGGGCAGAAGAAGCTAGAGCCGAAGAGCGAGAGCCAGAGCCAAAGTCAAAGAGATAGAGTCAGAGCCAAAGAGCGAGAGCCAGAGCCAAGAGCCAAAGTTTCAAGAGCCAGGGAATAACATGGTGTCTAAGCCCGCTGATTCTATGTGAAATAGAATGAGTTAAGCCAAGAGCTTGTAAAAAAGACTTATACCATAATCCTAGAGAGCCTAGTTGAGTTGACTAGAGCTCACAGAGATGTAGCCCAAGAGTTGTGGGTGAACCCAAATTAATATTGTTGTTCATGTGTCTGTTTTATTGCTGCATCGTTTCTGCTGCTTTATTTACTGTTATATGTATTTCATATATCAGTTGAGCACATCAACTTACAACACAACAACAGAATTTAAGGCATATAGTGAGTTAAAAACAAATACCAACATACACCTATATTTTCAAGCATTTCTTAATTTCGCATTGGTTAATCAATAAGAATTCGAAATATTTAAGCTTTGGAAGTGGGAGAGGTTCTTGTAAGTTAGACAAAAAGCCTAAGCACCCCATTTTTAGATCAAGTGGTATCAGAGCTATTGTTTGGTTAACCACACCTTCAAACAAGGTTATATCCGAATGCTTGATTGACAGAGCAAAGTTTGCTTGTATAGAAGGTTTTTGGGCAGTCAAGGATTGATTGTTTGATTGATGTATGCTTGTTTGTAGACTAACTATTTTCTAAGTTTGTAGAGGTAAAGGGAAAGCTATAGAAAGATCGGTCTAGCAAGGAAAATAAGAAAGAAGAAGTCATTGGCATAATGACAACTTCTACAAGTGAGTCCTTGAATTCTTCTTTCTTCATCACAAGACTCTTTGATGAAGACATGAAGCAAGAATTGTCCACCATGATGGATATGGTGAGATAAATGTATGAGGATGGAAGGAAGAGCAGCATGCTTAGAGAGCAGTTGAATTCCATGAAGGAAGAGAAGCAGTTGCTTTCTAACAAATTGCAGGAAATGGAGAGGAAACTTCATATTGCAAATATGAACCTGAAAAGGATGCATGAGTTGGAGAAACAACTCTTTTTTTCCCAAGAAGCATTGGGCAAGAATCAGCTTGAAGAAGAGGTAAACCATTCCAATTTGTCTTCAAATTGCTCTGAGAATGCTTATATTGGTTCTTTTGTAAAACATACTAGAGGCATAGGTTCCAAGTTAATGTCGAAGATGGGTTATGAAGGAAAGGGCTTCGGAAAGCACGCACAAGGTATTGTTGAGCCAATAATGATTGAGTAAAGGCCTAAGTACATGGGTCTTGGATATGGACAAGCTTATGTAGAAATTTACAAGGCTGCCATGAAGGCCATTGAAACATCTCCAAGGAGGGGTTGCATTACAGAGTGTGAAGATTATATTCAGGAGGAATGCAATAGCTTGAAACATCATTTGTAGGATGCAGGTGTTCAAAAGAACACACTTGAACCAGAGAGTTGGGGATACTCCAACAACCTTGAAGAGATTGATGGTGTTCCAAAGGGAGCCACTACTTTATTTTCTTCACCTCCTCATGAAGGCAATAAAGGTGAAAGAGGCAGGTATAGATCTGGTTCTAAACATTTTCCTTTTAATTTTATAAAGCATGATAAATTTCCACATATGTATGGGAAACGAATTGCATGTTCCTTTTGTGGGTTGGATAACCATAATGTTTCTAGATTTTGGAAGAGAATGGCCACACAGAAGAAAATTTTGAAGGAAAGGAAGCAAGAAGCCAAAGGTCCATTCGACAAGGCAAATCATGTCGTCAAGAGGATGCATATGCAGTGCACTTATTTCCATAAGCAAGGACATCTTGCTGTAAAACGTTGGACTTTAAATCCAACAATGCTTCCACAAAAGCTGAAGAAAGTGGAAAGAGAAGATGGCAGAAATGGAAGTGAACATTCCATGAATGATGTGTCTCAAAATGATTCACATGATGATGCTGATGTGCAGACAAAGGTAGTACCTTTGAAAGGGATTGGTAAGGAACAGTTAGAGTTCTTATCCAATTGAAATTGCATGCCTATTGATGCATCTACATTATATTCCATTTCATCTTTGAAAGTACAGTGTGCTCAAGTGAAAGTTGAAGGACGAAATGCATGCATGAGCATGAGATGCATGAACATAGGGATGTTGATGGTTTCCTTGTCTTCAAACATGTATGTGTAATTAACTTGCAGGGTTGATTACTTTGACATGCATGTGATGCCATGTTGACTTGGGATAAGTAAACTTGGCTTGCAAATGGAGATAATGATGAAGTGTTTCATGTTTTGAAAAAGAGTCCTAATGGCCTTTTTCTACATGCTTGACTTGAAGGGTCATTTGATTAAAGGCATGTTTTGTGGGCTTGTTACCTAGTCCATCTTTTGTATGCAGATGTAATACATGGAGGTGTTCATAAGATGTGTAATATGTTTCTTTGTTGGAGAAGAAGTTTGGTCCACCCAGTTGTTGTCTGTGTTTCTGTTTTTGTTAACAGTTCTTGTTGACAGCTTTTCAAACAGGTGCAAATGAAAGTTTTTGTGAAGCAGATGAACTTCACATTTGTTTGAACCACCTTGGATCAATGATCAAACCACCTTCTATGACCATTCAGCAGAAGTTCTGTAGGAAGGCAAGGAGAAAGACGCTTCTTCCCAGGAAGACCAGCCCATCCAAGAAGGGAATTGGTTAGAAACTTTGGTTTAGAGGCACTATGAAAAGGCAAGTGTAGGGAGGGTGAAAGAAGAGGGTGAGCCACTCTCATTTACTGCTCAGATAAGTATATTAGTCTTTTGGAGACTAAAACTTCTCTTAGTGGGAAGGTGTGATCCAAAAATGGTTCTTGGATAACCCTCTAAATCTTCAAGTCTTCACAATATCCTAAAAGGTCAAAACCATCGCAAAAGGAGAAGTTTTGGAAAAGGTGGATAACACTATCAGGCCTTAAAAATGTGAGAAAATAATGAAAATCGAGCCCATCGGAGGTCAAAGGGACAGTGAACAGGAGCCGTCAAATCTGGCCGATCAATGGTCCATATCTGATCGACAATTGCAATCGGTGCTGGCTATTGGAGTATATCGGAGCATAATACATGGCAATTGCAATCGTGAAATCGAAATTGGCGATCACAGTGGAGCGCACACTAAACAACCTGGGGTATGTGCGATTTGCGATCGCGACAAGTCGCATTGCAATATCACATCGAAGTTTTCAAAAGGGAATGACCAATATCATATGCGATGCGATATATATATATTTATAGTATATATTTATATATATATATATATATTAATATTAATTAAAGATTTAATATAATTTGAAACCCATCAATTGACGATTTTCTTTGTATTTTCGTTTTTCATTGAATAAATGAAATACGAAGGAAAAGTGCCCGACCCGATGAAACCAGACCCGAAAGGGTTTTGAAATAGAAATACATAATATTTCAAATCCAATAAAGCCATTTTTTGGCGATTTTTCCATGTTTTAACATATTTTCAAAATACGAAGGGAAACCTTGGAACATGGCCGAAGCGACTTGCGATAGTGATTATGGGTAGACCCAATAATGTTATAAAGCATAATTATGAAGATTTGAAGTTTGGGGAATAGTGTTCTCTGCGGATTTTTCCCGTGTCCATTATATTTACCTGTGTAAGTCAAGAATGCGAACGTTTGGGGAATTCATGAGGCGATTGCCCTTCCATTATAGAATAGGTGGCATCCATCCCTGAGGGTGTTTAGCAATGATTTCTAACTCTCAAAGAAGGGATTTGAGTAGACTGTGACTGGAAGACAGAAAGCCGAGAAGCGGAAATGAATAAACAACGTTGATTTGGCTTAAAAAGCCACAGAACAACAAAAATAGTAGGTTTCTTGCTGTTGTTGATTGTTTGTTGCCGAAAGTGAAGCCAAAGCAGGAAGCTAAGACGAAGGAGGCAGCGCAGAAGTAAAAATGCAGCCAAGGGAGTCACATGGAGTTCAATTGAAAAGTTCATAGAGCTGTAAACTAATAGAGGGCAAAAAGAATCGAGAGCTAAAGAGCCAAAGCCAAATCTAGAGCCGAAGAGCTAGAGTCAGAGCCAAAGAGCCAGAACCAAGAGCTAAGAGCCAGAGCCAAGAGCGAGAGCTTCAAGAGCCGGGGAATAACATGGTGTCTGAACCCAATGTTTCTCTGTAAAACAACAGGCGTTAAGCCAAGAGCTTGTAAAAAAGACTTACACCATAATCCTAGAGAGCCTAGTTGAGTTGACTAGAGCTCATGGAGACATAGCCCAAGAGTTGTGGGTGAACTCCAAATTAATATTTTTGTTCATGTGTCTGTTTTATTGCTGCATTATCTCTTTTTCTTTATTTATTGTTATATGTATTTTATATATCAGTTGAGCACATCAACTTACAACACAACAACAAAATTTAAGGCATATAATCAGTTAAAAACAAATACCAACATACACCTATATTTTCATGCATTTCTTAATTCCGCATTGGTTAATCAATAAGACTTGGGAATATTTAAGCTTTGGAAGTGGGAGAGGTTCTTGTAAGTTAGACAAGAAGCCTAAGCGCCCCATTTTCAGATCACCAATGTACTTCTACACCTACAAAATTTTCATTTTTTGTAGTGACCTTTATAACATTGGCAACCCAGAATGGATAACCATTGGCATCTCCATCTGCTAGCACTGCGATCATGCAACCCTCCTTAATATCTTGTACTGAAACCTTGTAAAGGTCTTCCATGGCTTCACGTTGTGTACGAGATCTTCTGGAACCAATATACATTTCTCTTTCGTCTACGTGTCAAGAATTAATGATACCTTGAGATTGTTGTTGTTCAACACTGTTTCTTTCCTCGCATTCCTTTGTATAATTTGTGGCCAAATAAATGGTGTTTTAAAAGGTATATCTCCATTTGTTGTTATTGAAATGATATCACTATGATTATTGAAAAAATACTCCCACCAAATTGATTTAGCGATATCAAAGTACTCATATGTATATCTAATACATTTTTTAATTTCTTCCAGGAAATCAGAATAATTTATATCTCTCTTCTGCTTGCATGCATTATGAACTTTATCAACTAATTGTAATAACAATATATTTGATGCAAATATTTGATGATCTAGAATGAACTTCAAAATTGTCAAACCTAACACAAACATTGATTCTACAGTAGTTGAATACTTCTTGCCCCATATTAGTGTTTCCCATCAATTTTTTTGATACGAAATTGATGTTAGAAGCTAATGTCATTAAGTTGTTCAATACATTTACCCTCACAATGCGATTCCAAAATAAACCTTTGCATGTATACAGTTTCTTCCAACACATGAAAAATAAGCTATGGCATGTATGATTTCTTAATATATTCAATTAATGATGGCAAGCTCCCAACATCCTTCTTCCTCAATGTGACTAAACAACGATTGAAAATATGATCAATATGGTTATGAGTGTGCCCAAGAAGAAGGAAACCAACCTTTACCTTCTGAAAAATTCTCAATTCCACAAGCATGTTTAGATATCGAAAAAAAATCTGATTTCTGTTTTCATGACACGTGTTGTCCAATTGTAGATACAAAACTTCAGAAAAATTACCAAACCAATGGGAAAGCACATCATGAATTATGGTTATTTTCATATTTGCATCATTATGAATATTTGGAGCTCTGAAGTATGCCCTTTGCAACATTTTCTCATTGAAGACCATACAACTGACCAAGTGAAACTAAATAAAATTTTCCTCCTGTAAATTTTTGGGTGTGTGAACATAGTGTGGTAGAAGTGTTTTCTTCTGGTCCATACCATCATTATCAAAACCAAATATTTATTTGGATTATCATTAAAATTCTTTGAATGCTTGTAAAACCTTTTCCTTTCACTTGTTTACTTTTTGTGATTCTCTTGAAGCGCTTTGACAATGGAATCTACACATATCATAAAACAAATCCATTAATAAGTATGTTTTCATAGTTGATGACTATACGGTTTTAAAAAATAATGTTATGAATGCTTACTTCTTTCTACCCATTGACATTTATCACTTTTTTATTTAAGAGAATCACATGCACTACAAACCCCCATCCTTGTCTTCCTAGGAATACAAACATTGAATAATTCTATCTTCCATATCTTCACAAAATATTGATATGTAATAAATCGACCATTTCCTTGAAAACCATCTGCATATTCTTTGTATAAGTTGTAGATTTATTGTCATGAGAAATTATCTGGAATATTGTGTCTCTATTTGGCTTATACTCTGCATGCTTTGAAAATAAGTCTTTCATCCATGACATTGCAGTATTTGATAATGGCTCAAACTCTCATTTATGACATACTTCTGAAGAAAATGTGGGATCCTTTTCCAATTTTTCTTGGATTCTTGACAAACAAAATTTACCAATTCAATGAAATGTTTTGAAAGTATTTCTACAGATAAATAAAGACCCAATATGATAATCATAACTTGACAATGTAGATTTCATGCACCCTACTGAATACGAATTTTGCAGGTTTTTATTCATTGAGAAATATCTCTTCCTTTCCTCCAATGCAAACTTGAAATCCATATGTTTCAAGCAATCTTTTTGACAACATTCACTTGAAATGACAGCACTGATAGAACTTCTTCTCGTGAGATATTCTGCTCTACCCCTTTTATAACTAGAACATCTTAGATTGATAAAAAAATGTCTACTCCTACTCCTCAATACAATATTTGTCTCCGCCATTGAATCATCATCATGTGTATAAGAATTTTCACCATCATTAGGAGGAAATTTACCATCACTATGATCATTTTAAACATACTTAGGAAATTCATCACCATCATTGTTTAAAAAATATTCATTACCATCCTCAGTTGCATGAAATTTTTCATTACCATCATCTCTGCATTTGAAATACTGACTTGGAAGAAATTCTTCATCATCTTCATCTTTCCGTTCATTAGTGTTACCCTCATAGTCCTTAGAATTAGGATTAAATGGAAAATTTAACTCTTTGTATATTGGATGTTCTTCATTATGTGCATTTTTAATGCTTCTCTCATAGTCCATAGGATTAGGACTACGTAGGAAATGTGACTCTTTATTTACTAGAAATTCTGCATCCTACCCTTCGTCATTATTTATCTCATAGTCCTTAGGATTAAGACTAAGTGAAAAATTTGACTCTCTATTATTCATCTTTCCATTTGTCACTACTGCTCTCATATTCCTTAGGATTAGGACTAAGTGGAAAATGTGACTGTCTATTTACTTGAAATTCTTCATCCCACCCTTCGTCACTACTGCTCTCATAGTCCTTAGGATTAAGACTAAGTGGAAAATGTGACTGTCAATTTATTGGAAATTCTTCACCCTGCCCTTCGTCAGTGTTGCTCTCATAGTATTTAGGATTAGGACTAAGTGGAATATTTGACTCTATGTTCATAGTGAAAGGATATTCATTATATCCATCAATATGAATAGACTTGTTACGTGATGAAGATATTGATGCTTCACAAAGCGAAAATTAACTATCAAAAAAATCCATGGCTTTCAAACATAAGAGGTTGAATGATACAAATTGAATCTCTCCTAATTATAGTATATAGCTTAAAGAATGGGAATTTTCTGCAAAAGTCTCCTTCAAAAATATTTTGCCGAAAACTTTCCCTCCAAAATTTTCTTCTACAATTTATTGAGAAAATTCTACTAAAGTTTTCTCTTGTAATTAACATTTTAAACTAAATATTTTACCTAAATTAATATGTTACTTAACCTAGATATCATTTACAAGAGATTTGATCTTTTTATTTTATTTTTTATTATATTTTTTATCCCAAATGTAACATAAATTACTCTATCGCCATAATACGAACTATATATTAAGTTTTTATATATAAAAAAATTAATACCACATACAAGAAGTGTTAAAATAATTCCATAATTTCCACTATATAATAAATTTCATTATCACTATTTCTCACATCACATCAAGACTTCTTGAGGTTTCGTTAAAAAACATGGAGAGATTTTGTAGACTAGGTACATTGTCATCAACAACACATTCAACGGCAGGTCTAAATCCACATAGGTTTACTAGTAGTTATGTGTCAGCTACGTTGTTATGCTCACACAGGATACAAGACAAAAAAAACATTCCATTGAAAAACAAAATTAACATTTAATTAACAAAATACAGATTCCTTTTAAAAATTAAAAATTCACGTGAGTCAGGATTACCCGACAGCCCCTTTTCAAGCAGGGGGCCACTATTTCACCGGTGGGCATGGTGAGCCCGAACATGGGCATGCCCGCCCATGGCACAATAGGTGTGTAACCCTGTGTCTATGGGAGGGCATGACCGCCCAGGAAAACGAGGCCCCCTGGCCTACCGGGGGTCAATTCTTGTAATCTTCCCCCTAGTCTACTGCAGGCCAATTAGCAGAAACTTCCCCCTAGCTTGTTGAGGGGGCACTTCGACTTGGGTGGGCATGCCCATGGCCGAGCGCGCCCACCCATAGGCACAAGGTATGTGCCTATGGGAGGCTACGTGGCTATGGGCATGCCCACCCACGACACAGTTTGCGTGTAGCATGTTGGTTGTGTCGTGGGAGGGCACGCCCACATCCTGGTGTACTCTCCCACAAGAACACACCCGGTGTGGTTGTGGTTAGGCGCACCCAGCTGTGCGTGTGCCTGCCCACTGTATAACAGATGTTCAACATGTCTGTTGTTTCGTAGGCATGTTGCATGCCTATTGTGTTGCAAGCAGGCATGCCCACAGCTAGGTGCGCCTGCCCACTAGCACAGCAAGTGAATTGGCTCCTGTCAGGCCACGGGGTAATTCTTGGAATCAACCCCTTCGGAGGCCAGGGGGGAATGAGCCTGCTTGCCTACCAAGGGATTGCTCTGCCCCTGGCAGGTGCAAACGGTCATGATTGTGCCTACCAATGACATAATGGGCATGTAGCTTGCCCGCAGCCAATCGGGTATGCTTCACGCCCATTATGCCACGATCAGGCATGCCCACAACTGGGTGTGCCTCGTTGCGGCACAACAAGCATTCAATACACCCATTGTGGCACGGTCAGGCATGCCCACCTGGGGTAGAGTGACCCTCTGGCCTGCCAACGGGTTGATTTCGAAAAACGTCCTCCTAACAAGCAAAGGGACAGATTTTGTCGTAGTCTAGGGGGGCAATTCCTGGAATTTGTCCCCTTGCTTCCTAGGGGCCACTTTCACCCAGGAGGGCACGCTCTCCCATAGGCATAGGCCCAATCGACCCATGACAGGCGAAGGGGGTGCTTTCACCTAGGTTGGCATGCCCACGGCTGGGTGCCCCCACCCACAGGCACAATGGCGCCCTAGTAGGCACGGGAATCAACATCATGCTTGTCAAGGGGCCGATTTTAAGAAAATCAATCCACTACCTATCAAGGAGCCAATTCTCAGAATTGGCCCGTCGCTTGATAAGGGACTGAGGACAAATGTAAAAAAAAAAAAAAAAAAAAAAAAAAAAATACAATCTCTCAAGAATGAGTTTTTTTTTGTACTCTGTTTGAACCTAACAACCCACTTGTCATGGGGGTCGATGTGTATGTTTATGTTCTTTTCTCTCTTTTTTTTTTTTTTACTTAAGATATCGGTTTTTTGTAATATATATATATATATAGCAGAAAAATAGCATCAAGAAAGGTTTCTATGAATCTTTCTGGACCAAATACAACTAAAGCTAGAGGTGGATCCTCAAAAGCTACTATTGAAAGAACCCGGTCTGAGCTAATAACTATAAATCTAGCAAGTGCCTCTAAGGATAAGAATTTGGTTTCTTACTCGAAGAAATCACAAGAAATGGAGCGTACAGAACTTGCATGGTTTGTGAAAGATAGAGAATGTGAACAAGAACTACAGATATATATTATATATTTTATATATATATATATATATTTATATATATATATATATATATATATATATATATATATATATATATATTTATATTATATATATATAATATATTATTATATATATATATATATATTATATATATATGATGATATCCTTAACGATGTTGGAAGTTATGAAGTGCTGGGAAAAGTTCTAGTCATCTGTTTGATACTGGATACTGAAGTTGTTTATATATTCAAAAAACCTCGCAAGTCACACAACAAGATTAGATATCAATTTTCATTGTTAATGTATGACAGGGCGGATAATTCTACAAGGATGTGCACACAAATCATAAACAACATTGCACAAGATAAAGTACATATTATTATTTATATTTATGTGTTTTTCATTATTGTAACTATCTCATTATATCTTTTATAACTTAGTTTTGATTGATATATGATATTTTGTTTGACATAATTTTATTGTAAGTCTTTCAATTATGTTGGAAATAATTTATTTTATAGAGTGAGATATTATGAATGTTGGCAGTAGTTTTTACTCAGAGTCTGAAGAATACATGGAACACAAGCAAAAAAAAGTACTTCATGATGCTACAACACTACATCCAAGGGATCAACAAACAATTCCTATAGTGAATAAATTTAACAAATCTAGACATGTTACTTTTGAAAATGGGGAAGTTGAAACTGAAGTTGAAGCTACATAATATGTTTCCATTATTGAGGATGAGATTGAAACTGATGTTAGAAAGGACAAGAGCCATAAAATACCAAACAAAAAAAAATCCCAAGAATGTCTCTATTCTAGTTGATGATGAGGATGTTAGTTATGTAGAAGAAAATATGATAGTTGAGAGGAGGAAGAAATTAAAAGTTTATCATCCTAAAAAATTCATGGCCAACAGTGAAGATCCTATTGAAAACTCAAAAGGAAGTAGGGAAATCATTGCACTAGGAGCTAATTTAGAGGATGACATTATTAAGAAAAAAAAAACAAAATGTCATTCGACATCACTTGACAAAGACAAACTTAATTCAGGGTGGCATTACATTTCAACTTAATGTTAGCCAGATCTATAAGCCAAATTAAGGATCATTTAAATATCAAATTAGAAAGCCACACCACCTACATGTTCACAACTTGAAGACATTGATGAGGTACAATCCATATGCTCATGTGGTTGATTATGTGCTTCTTGTTGATCCAATTCAAGTTCCCAAGGAAGAAACATTTGATAAGTCAAAATGTTTTGAATACAAATATTATGTACTTGGGGGAACCATTCCGTAGAAGCTCAAAGGAATTTGATGGAGGAATATCCTAATAACCCATGTTTTTAAACAATGAAATGTATCATTTATGTTGGTTTATCAGGTAAAGAAGAAAATTTATTGGAATGGGATGTTAACAACTTTCATAATGTTGTATAGTTACCATAGACAGCATACTGCCTTACAATCATTGGTCAGATACGAGTCACCCCTATTAGTTTTTCATTAATAAATGAATGAGAGGTTGTCACACAGATAATGAGTGTAAAATGTTTATGACTTTCATCCAAAGGGATATATTTATTCGTAATGAATTTGAATAAAAATATGGTAGGGATAAAACAAAGGTTAGCTTATCATTTTGGAAGGAATATTGTATGGAAATAGGTTATGAAATAGAGGAAAAAATAAATTCAAAAGTTGGCAAAGTAAATTTTGATATATTCAGAGGTATGTATGACATTTTCATGTTGGCATTTAGAACTAGAGAGATATGAGAATTGATTAATGAGATTTTTTGCATGTGGGTGAACATTGGCATTACAAAGTAGAAGGCTAAACATTCTAAGCCATTGGTATGTAGCAACAATAAACCAGGTATTGAAATGAAGCTCCCTCTAGAAGATACGACTATGACACCTTGGAGAGCATTGCAAGGAGTGAAGGATGAAAATATTGTAAAAATAATATTATCTCGTGTGAAGTCATGGAAATTATCATTAGACGAAATGTGTGACGAATTTCAAAAAGTAAGTTTGTTGAATTATTTTTACTTATTTCTAAATTATAAGTTTCTTTTAAATATAACATTGTGTTGTTGGTAGTATTTGTTATACATATCATAATATTAATTTTTTTTACTTTATTTATTCAGTCACAAGGTTTACATGAGAACACAAAAATAAATACTTAGATTGTTAAATGAAGATAGTTGGGATGATGTTGTACGTAACTACACAGATTCAAGTTCTACATCAACACTAAAAGATTTTTATCTTTCATTTAAAAAGGTATGTTGATTTACACATTCATTTTTATTTATCTGTATACTATTTTTATTTTATAACTTATACATATATTTGTTTATTTCATTAAAGATGAAGAAGTATGCAAAAGGAGCACTATATAGTTTCAGAAGCTTTATTGAAAAAATTAAGATGGAAAGACTAAGAAAGCAATGTCTTAGTAATGTTGAACTTGATCCAAGTATTGCTCATTTCATTTGGAATGGGCTTGAGACTATCCAATATAAAAAAATACAAGGTGATTATGAAGACATTGCTAAACTCATACCTAAAAGGGATTATTTCCTAGTTATTGCAGATATTCCTCATGGTTTCAATATCCCAAACATTGATTATGATAGTGACCCTTATACTTATCAAACTTTTAGTAAAGTGGTTAAGGGATTTGTAGAAGTCACAACATCACCATTATAGAGATTTGTGATATTTCATTCAGACACGCAATTTTCAATGTTATTGACAAGCTTCAAGAGAAAAGCAAACTCGAGGATGCATCTTACATGGTAAGACGTTGAAATTGTTTGTTTGATTAACATTAAGAAAAAATCATTTATGTACAAGTTAATTGAACTTTTATTACTTCATGTTACAGGAAAAAGTAAAATATTATTAACAATGGAGATCAACCAATTATAAGTGATTGTGAATTCATCCATGTTGAAATTTGGACAAAAGATGATAGCTATAAGCCTATGCTTCTTAATTGTGTAGATGGAAAGAGCCATAGCCACATACTGGTTTATGATGTTGTTATAAAAAAAACTAACATATGAAGATAACGAATCAAAAGGAGAGATAGTTAATATTTATTAAAAACCAAAGCCATTGATTAACTATCTTATAGACTTATGTTCAAATGAAGGAGATTGGGTTTTGGATTTATTCTCACCTCTAGTCAGTTTTATTATATAAAATTGAATTTCAATATCCTTTTTCTTCATTTATATGTGATTATACTAATTTAATTCATTATTTATTTTGTGCTTGATAATTAGGTACAACAGTAGCATGTTGCCTACAAAAAGGAAGAAATTACATTTCCATTGAAAAAGACCCAGTACAATGCAAATTTATTCAACAAAGAATTAATGCTCTCCAATTTATTCGAGATGCGATGCAAGAAGTTTGTTTGATGAAATGGGATTTTAATGAATCATGTGTGGAAAAAAGGAAAAAGAACGTAAACCACCATTAGGTGGAATGATTTGAAAGACATACATTTGGGAGATTTGCAAACATCAAAGATCCATTAGAAGAGGAAAATGAGAAAACTAGAGCAGACAATATTGTGGAAGAAGACAATGATGAAACTCTAGAAGATGAAGAGTATGGATTACGTGATATTATTGATTAAATTTAAGTTATGCCTAGAAATCAGGCTCATTATTTGTAATTATTAATTAGTTATACTTGTAATGTTTTGACTTTGACATTTTATGATAAGAATAAGTATTCAGTTAATGTTGTTATATCTTCAATATTTGTATTATGTGATTTTCGCTTTAATTTTTATGTGAATCACTATTTTTTGAACAAAATTTGTCATTATTATTATTATTTGACATGAAATTCATAAAACAAACTCTTATTTAACCATTTTTTGTTAAATTTTTCCTATAAAAATTGTGATTTTGACATGTCATTTTTGGCAAAAAAAAGTCTCAAAATGTGTAATTGTTTTGTTATATTTATGTTCAAAATGTGTATTTTTATGTCAATTATTTAAAATTATTTTTTTTTTCTAGAGAAAATTATTTGATTTGCATTGAAAAATTAATGAACGATATATAAATATATAGAAGATCAAAACTTTAAAATATCGACATTTTTTTTTAACTGTCCAAAAAAATAAAGATCTCACTACAAAAATAAATTAAAAAAATAAAAATAAAAATATGAAGAAGATGACTACTTCAAAAAATTTTAAGTTTAGAAAATAATTATTCATGTTTGACACCTTAAAAAATTTAAAGTAAAAAAATAATTCTTCTAAAAAGAGGGCTTGATGTTGTATCGACACTTTTTAAAATCAGCTTGTAAATCACTAACATTTTAGGAAAATGTACATAAAAAAATTTAAGTGTCAAAAACTATGCTATATATGTGTGTGTGTGTGTGTATTTTGAATCAACACTTTTCAAAATTAGTTGATTTTTTTGCTACGTCAAAAAATTGGTAATCATATCAATTCCCATTTTAAAGTTTACATTGTTTTTTTTCATGTAGAAAAAATACAAAAACAAACAAGGTTTGGGTATAGTTTTCATTTGTATGAAGAAAATAAACTTGTTGCTTGTAATTTGGAACACAATCCTATTCTTCAGAGAAGGGAATGTTCTCACAAGGGCGAATGATTCAAGTTCGTGTCATAAACCTGATGTATTATGCTACGAACTCAAAACCATCTGAAAGATGGAAAGAATTCCATGGAGAGTATACAGAGGCTACAAAGGGTGAATTCCTTGAATTAATGGAAGCAAAAAAATGATTTGCTATAGGTGTCATTCTGGTAGGATTAATGACATGGGTATGATTTTGAGAAAACATGTTAAATCTAAATATTATAGAAGTTACTCAAATGTATGATAGGAATCTAGAGGCCCGAGGGGGCTTTACAATAGAGCAACAAGAGCTTGAAATCTAGGTGTCACTAAACTTCCCCTTAGGTTTGGTTATTATTTTCCTTTTTTCGATTTCCTTTGGATAAACAAGTGTTCATAATGACTATTGTGTGGTACCATAGAATGAATTCCCATACTACATGCTTCACTTATGTGTGTCTGGTATGGTTTTGTCTAAGGGACATGTTAGTCATATGAGTGATGAAAAAACTCTTCCACATGGGCAACACACCTGGTTAGATCTAAGTTCTAATGAAGAAGCAAAATTGTAATTCAAGAGAGTCTCAATAATAAGAAATATTTTACATACATAGAAAGGTTTTGAACATATTAAGTGTGGCCCCATGATACAAAAAATTCGCTAATGTAGAAAGTGAAAGTGTATGCATGTTTTGTCTTAGTTGTGAGTTAATATATCTTTATTAGTATACCAAAAGAAGGTTGCAAATGAAAAACAAGTCAGCTATCTAGTATAGTTCAGGATTATATTTATGTACAATGCTTAGCATATTGCAACCCTCAAGAGGGTTTAAGACTCAACTCATTATGATCAATCTCAAAGATAATCAATGGTTCCAAACTTACATCTTAAGTATGCTAGTAAGTGGAAGAACGAAAGTATTAAAGTTAAACATGAAACAATAGTCTCGTTGAAATTTCCCCAACGATTATCATTATTAACATATTTTTAAATAGTCTTTCCCCAACAATCATCATAATTAACATCTGATATGGTGGATTAAATTAGAGATCAAAATTCAAAGTGTGTGGTAGAGCTCGAAACTTGAATGAATGGATAGATCTCAGTGATCTGAACCCAATGCAATTTGTTTCACTCAAAATTGATATCATCTCGATATCGTGTTCTGATCAAATTGGCAAACAACTAAAACTTTTGAATGTGGATTGTAGGTACACCCAATCAATAGTTTGTACACTAACTAGGTATTTTATTGGGTCTAGCTAAGTATTTGGTGGACCAATATTTGACTGCCACTTTTCTCGTTCTGATTGGTTATGGATTAGTGACTTTTTTAATTTCTTAATGGGTATTTTGATGTGGCCCAATGAGGGAGTCCCATGTGAGCCAATCGGTGGCTGTCACATGGCCTCCACTCATTTGTGAATTTTTTTGGTTGAGGTTGAACTACGTCCACAAGGTTCGAACACAAGACCCACCACATGCCAGCCAAGCCCTCCACCGACCCGCCTATGTTGTTTCTTGATAAACCATAGGCAACAAACATTATATAAAGTTTATTCAATGTGCCATTGGGGGAAGGTGGTTGCGTGAAGCCGTAGCCCCTGCCCACCCCAGTGCCACGGGACCACAGGTAGGGGGACAAGGGCCTAGGCTTTATCTCGGCCCACGGCCTCAATCTGTGACCTAACTCGACAAAGTCCAACCACAAACAACCATGCATGGAAAGTAAAAGGGGTCAACGCTGGGGTCATATGACCCCATACAACCATGGGTACAACAATGGAGAGGGGATATTCCCAAGGCCACATGGAGGCCATCAAACCAAAAGCACGGGCGTGAAGGGGGCCAAACCCTAGGGGACCAACCCTAAGACACATGTGCACCCATGTGACCTAACTGCAACGGAAAAGGGGCTAGAAGTTAGGCCCGAGAATCTTGGCCCCCTATGTAGTCATATATGTGCCACGCGACCATGATTTTCAGAACTAGGAGCTTAATGGACAGACTAACTGAATATTGCGTGTTGGCTCTGGGTTTGGAGCGCTCAAGCCAAGTTTAGGCCAAATTGGAGGATGATTAGCTCTAGAATGGGGTAAAAACTTGAATACAATCATAACTTACTCAATTTTTGGACAAATGAGGGGCAGAAAGAACAAAAATGGAGCCTTTGACATTGTTAGATCCATTGGAGACATTAGTTCTATTGTTTGAGCTATGTAAATGCATGTAAACACATTTTTGAGAATTTTTAATGAAAGAGTCCCCACATTGGAAATTGGACTAGGAGATGTAGCCCAAGAGAGGGGTGAACTCCTTTATCATGATTTGTGTTATGTGTTTCAGATATGCTTATTTTGTTTCTGTTTGGCTGTAAATTATGGTTAAAATTTACTTGTTTATGTGTTTAGTAAATTGATCCTCTACCCAAAACACATATAAATTTAACTTGCAAATTGTTAAAGAATCTTCAAGTTTATATATTCAGATCAACATCTTTTCAAATAGTTTTAAGAAGATGGTCATAAAGGATACAAAGGATATAATTGATATCCTCTTCTTCCAATTACATATAAATGGAAGGGCTCTAAACTCTATCTTGAATAAATAATGTTGGCATATATTTCCAATTAATTATTTGTCTAATGTTGAATGTTGCTGAAGTAGGTTGTCTACTTCACCAAGTAAGAGGTTATAAATTTTAGTGTATTTTCTATTCTGTATGATAAAGTGCACGTGTTTACAATATCAACTATCATTATGATTGTTTATGATTAGTTATACTATATGCAAAATTATTCTCTAATGTTTTTTGTCATTCGTTTTGTATTTGGAAACAGTTAGTATACATGTACATCTCCCTCATAACTGAATAGGCACGTTACATTATGTCTATATGTAGCATAAAACATTATATATGTCTAATTATTTGTTCCCATATTATATATTAATTTCTTTGTGTTAAAAGAAATTACACATTAACAAATTTCATCTTTTTAGATATTTCATAAATATAAAATTTTAATTAAATCAATCGTTTTAATATTTTTAATATCTTTAATGAGTGTGTGGAGTTAAGATGGATCTAACATGGTGCTATTGCATTCCATAATTCAATTTAATGGATTTCGTAAGTGTTTAAATAGACTTCATCATCATAACTAATACCATAGAAAAATACCATAGCATATTATATTTTGTTAAGGCCAACGATAAATTATTACTTTTATTACTTAAAACTTTTTTTTTTTTATTTGGTTAGTGAAAATGACACTATAAAGAATATTTAAAAGAGAGGCGGAAGGAACGGAGAGCGATCAGCTATGGCTATAGAAAGTTGCAGAGGTCATTTATAATGGAGGAAGTAGAGGAGGGAGCTCTACTCCCTCCTACAAGGACACCATAGCTAGCATAGGTAAAACACCACTGGTGAACAACAAAGGTTTTGCGAATGAAAGGAAAAGGGATAATGAAAGGGAGACAGATGGGACCAAGACAAAGGAAAACAGTAGCACAAAGGACAAGGAGGAAGAAGACAAAAGTCAGGGTTCAAGAGACAAAAAACAAAAGCGACCTTGTAGACCAAAAGCAGAGAACACTCCGAGAGTAATATTAAATGATCCTGTTCTGCAGGCACACAGGGAACACATGGGGACTTACAATATCATCTGTAAATTCATGGGGGTATGACCCACTGAAAAAGCTTTACAGATGTGGATCAAGTATCACTGGAAACCCAAAGGAAGCATCGACCTACATCTTGGGTCAAAGGGATTCTTCACAGTGGTGTTCTCAAACATCGAAGATAAAGACAGATTATTCGAAGGAGAACCCTACTTTTATGCAGCAGTCGGTCTCTATATGTGGCCTTCGATGATGAACTTTGTTCAAGAGCAGGAGACTTTCACATCGGTGCCAGTATGGGTAAGGCTCTATTCTCTACCTCTTGATTATTGGCAAATTGAATCGCTAGCTACCATTGGCAACGAAATAGGTCATTTTGTGAAAGCTTCTGAATCCACAAGAAGAAGGAAATATACCTCCTTTGCAAGGATATGTGTGGAAATGGATCTATCAGGAGCTCTTCCAGATGAAGTTATCTTGGAAGTTTTAGATGAGGAGTGGGTTCAGACAGTGGACTACGAGCATATCCCGTTCAGATGTCGTAGATGCCATGAGCATGGACATTTGTTCAGAGACTACCCTCTCAGTAAAGCAGACAACAAAAGTAAACCTAATACAATGAAGGACACAGAAAGCTTTCATAAAGTGGCAAGTAGAGGAAAACGAGGAAAAAAAGGGCCAAAGAAACAACATAACAAGGGGCAGAAGGTTAGTCAGAACAATTTTCAAGTCCTAGAAGAGAATGAAGAAATTACGAAAGGAAACCAATCTCAGGAGGAAGTTCGTAATGAAAAAGAGAAAGAAGAAGACAACAACCAAAAACAAGATATTGGTTATCAAAAAGAGATGACGATGAGTCAAACATTTTTTGGATATGGACTAGGAAATGACCCAGAGTAAAATAGATATGGAGGATTATGAACTCCAGGAAATTCTCGATAAGGAAAACCTGGATCTGGAAGGATTCTTGATACAGGGAACCAAGGGAGGAATAGATTCATTGCCTCAAGAATAATGCAACATAATACAACAATTGTTTTTATGAAAAACTCAGGAAAGAGGGTTGGATAAAGGAAAAAACATTCACAAGTAGGAGCATAGAGGTGTGAAAACTATGAAATCAACTCCACGATTAGCTACTAGAAATCTAGGAAAAAAGAGGGGCAGGAAAAAACAGAATGAGCTCTTAATGGAGTGTGGAAAGCTAATGATAGATTCTAGTAAGATGAAAGATCTAACCAGCTACTCCTTTGCAAATCCTTAATTATGAAGTTCATATCTTGGAATATCAGAGGTCTAGGTAGTAAAAGAAAACAAAGAATGCTTAGTAACATAATGGAACTAGCAACATCGGACATAATCTTCATCCAAGAAACAAAATGCTTCATTCAGAAACTAAAACAAATCCATCGCAAATGGCTTAATAGATTTGAATTTCTAGAAGTTAAAGCAGATAACACAGTGGGGGGTATCCTCACTCTTTGGAACCCCCAAAAAGTTAGCATAATAGATGTGGAGGCATCAAGAAATTATTTATCAGTAATTATTCAACCAGTGGGGGTTTCAGATACCTTCCTAGTCACACTTGTTTATGGTCCTCAAAGAATAGATGAGAAACTCAGATTTCTAGACTCCGTGGTGGATCTTAAGAGCAGACATGAAGGAATACCTTGGGTCATGGGAGGAGATTTTAACATGATTAAATATCTTTCGGAAAAAGAAGGAGGTACCAGATTGCTAAGTAAAGACTCCATAGCATTCCAAACCTTCACAGATAATATGAAAGTAGTTGACTCAGAAATGCACAATGAAATTTTTACTTGGAACAACAAGAGAGGAGGTGAGGCACAGGTCACCTCCAAGTTAGATAGATTTTTGATCTTAGAGGAGCTTATGCTCATAGATAGAGAAATAACAGCTGGAGTTATCCCCTCTGGAGGCTCTGATCACTGGCCGATTCAATTATAAATCAAGGGGATCGATTCTCCGAGGAATAGACCCTTCAGATTTGAGAATATCTAGCTATCGCACCTATATTTCATCAACGACATTGAAAAATGGTGGTCCGAAGATTTGCAGATCTAGGGCACAAATATGTTCCTCTGCATAAAAGACTGAAGCGCATTAAACTTAGACTCAAAGAATGGAACAAGAAGGATTTTGGTAAGATTTTTGTGGAAAAAAAATAAGTGGAAACCAAACTATAGGAACTCAACCAGGCACTGATCACAAATGGTTTTGATAAAGTCAAAAGTGAGCAAGCTGACAAACACCATCAAGAATGGGAGAAATTATGCAAAGAAGAGGAAATATTTTGGAGACAAAATTCTAGAGTTCAATGGCTCAAAGAAGGTGAACGTAATACTAGATTTTTCCATAGATCTACCATTCCTATTAGAGCTCACAATAGAATCTCTTCGATATTGAATGAGTATGGGGAGCTTCAGACCTCTCATAAGAATATTGAAGCTGTGTTGGTAACATTTCAGAGGCATCACTAAGGAAAATAATTCGGACAAAAGGAAATGCATCAAGGATATTACAAGACATATCCCTAAGCTAGTCTCTAGAGAGGACAATTTTAACTTCAATAAACTAGTAATTGAAGAGGAAGTTAGTGAGGTTCTTAAAGAGATGCAGAATGGCAAAGCTGCAGGACCGAATTGTTTCAATGTAGATTTTTTTAAGGCCTACTGGAATATTTTCAAACAGGATATTCTGAATGTTGTGGAGGACTCCAGAAGAAACAAGACTATTCTAAAAGCCCTCAAAACCTCCTTCATTTCCCTGATCCCCAAACAAGATTCAGCCCTGACTGCTGATAAGTACAGACCCATTGCTTTATGCAATGTGGTATACAAAATTATATCCAAGGTATTGGCTAGCAGACTCAAACATCTACTTCCTTCTTTAATTTTAGGGGAACAATTTAGTTATGTGGAAGGCAGACAAATACTAAATAACATTATTCAAGCCCACGAGGTAGTTCACATCCTAGCCAGCAAGAGGTAGGCTAGTATGATCATACAATTGGATATTGACAAAGCATATGACAAGGTGAATTGGATTTATATCAAGAAGGTCCTTACTGCTTTTGGGTTCGATCACAACTGCGTCAGTCAGGTTATGTCTTTGGTAACTTCTTCCAGCTTTTTGATTTTGGTGAATGGCTCGCCCTCGGAGATCTTTACTCCTTCTAGAGGCCTCAGGCAGGGAGAACCACTCTCTCCCTTTCTCTTTATCCTTATGATGGAAGGACTGGGTAGGTCCATTAAACAGGCCAAGGTATTGGGCAAGATTAAGGGCCTTCAATTAAAGGAGAACGATCAGGCAGTGATTCACCAACAATTTGTGGATGACACCATGCTGCAAGGAATTCCCACAGTCAAAGAAGCTTCAGCTTACAAAAAAATCCTGAATGACTTTGCCTTGTCTACACTTATGGAAGTTAATCTCTCTAAATCAAAAATATTCTTCTTAAATACTAACATTGCAATTCAGAGAAATATGTCAAGAATTCTGGGCTTTCAAAGGGATTCCATCCCTTCAAAGTATATGGGAATTCCCCTCACAGCCAGACCTATGCACAAAAGTATCTGGGAACCGGTGCTCATTAAGATGCAAGACAAAGTCAAAAAATGGACTATCAGTAGGTTGGTTCTGACAAAGGACATTCTTCAATCAATCCCTGTTTTCATATTATCAGCCCTTCCAGCTCCCGAAGGTGTCTTATAGCAATTCAGGAATATCTAGAGAGACTTCCTTTAGGGCAAGGAGGAAACAAGGAAGAAATGGGCACTTGTTTCTTGGGATAAAATCTGTAAACCCAAGAGCCATGGGGGTCTAGGCTTAGATGATCAGGAGACTCTTAGTAAAGTTTTAGGAGCCAAGCTTTGGTGGTGATGGGTTAAAGAGCCAGAAGCTCAATGGGCTAAGAGCTAGAAAGAAAAATATGCGAGCTCCTGGAAAACAAGTGATCTTATAAGAATGTCTGGAAACATAAAGGGCTCTTACATCTTGAATAAAGCCTGGGAAAACAGAAGCCTTGTACAAAAAAATAGTTTCTGGGAAATCAGAGCAGGAGATCTAGCACTCTTCTGGGAAGACAAATGGCAACAAGAACCAACATTGTTAAGAGAGGACTTTATGAACCTCAAGCAGGAAACAGAATCCCAAGGATTAAACAAAACAAAGCATTTCTAGGATCTTCCTCATAACTCGGGAAAGTGGAGAAGCTAGCGAAGCATAGACTGCAGAGATGACAACCCCATAAAAATAAAAGCAGAGGCACTCATGGCCATGTGAAAACAAACGAAGATCTTGGTAACAGAGGGGCAAGATCAGTTAAGATGGGGCCTCAATAAAGAAGGCACCTTTAATCTTAAGCAAAAAGAATTATCCTGAACCTTGATTCCTGTGTTTCGGAGAAATCCTGGAAACAACTTTGGAGTCATCAAGGGTGGATGAAGATCAAGATTTTCATGTGGTTGGTACATCACAAGAAAATCTTAACTTGGGACAATATTAGGAAAATGGGTGTTATGGGTCCTTCTAGATGTTTGTTATGTGAATCTCAAGAGGAGACAATGGAGCATATTCTCAACAATTGCACTTACACCACCTGGTTGTGGGATTATTTTGCCACCATTTTTCGATAGACAGACAGAGATAAAGGAAGTATCATTAATACCATAACAAGTGGAGAAGAAACTTGACGGAGAATGAGCTTCTTAATTTGGCCTGGGCATTTATGCCAAGCTTCATTATCTGGAACGTTTGGAAAGAAAGGAACAAAAGAATTTTCAAGGATGAAAAAGCTATTCCTCTTCGCCTGTTGGATCTAATCTTGAAACAGATTAAGGAGATAGTTAGTACCACTATTTGCAATTACCCCAAGAATCCTCCCATGGTTACTGAGTTGAGAACTCTCAGGCAACTCGAAATACAAGAGATCATTCCCCAAGGACTAAATAGGAAGGAAATAGCTTTAGAAACGGAAAAGGAGTTCTGGCATCCTCAACCAAAAGGTTATTTGAAATGCAATATTGATGGTGCTTCAAAATGCAACCACAAAATAGTTGGTTATGGAGGGGTGTTAAGAGATGAAGCAGGAAACATCATATTCATCTTCCACTGCCATTTTGGTAAAACTTGCAACAATATGGATGAATTAATGGCACTGGAACAATGTCTAGAGCATCTGAAACTGGAACATAGCTCAAATGTCATTATAGAAGCAGACTCAGAGATCACCATAAACTCTCTAAAGAGAATCAGTTGCGGAACAACGTCAAAGAAAGTCTCAAAACACTGGAGACTAATCCAAGTTTACCAAAGAATTCAAAAACATCTCCAGAGTCTTCGAACTATTAGTTTCAACCATGTTCGATGAAATGCAAATAAACTAGTGGATATGCTGGCCAACCAAGGAGTGATTAATTCAAAATGTAGGATTGAGATGAAGTGGCAGGAGATGCCTCAGAGTAGATTAAAATCTCTCTGCAATGAGCAAGCGGTAGAGAAAAGAGAAACTTTTAGATACCGGGCTAGAGTGAAAGGCACGGAATGAAGTTTTCCCAGTAAGTTCGATCACAGTACTCCGGTATGTACCTTGGAGAAGGGAAAGCAAAGATTGGGCACAAAACACCCCAGTGTAAGTGGACCAGTCTCCTCTTTTTTCGGACTGCAACACAGGGGTCAATTTTCAGTCAGCTACAGTCTCCATGGCAAGTTGTGAAGTGAGCTTGCGCGGGAAGGGTAGTTGGATTTTTCCGACAATGGAAATTTACCTGCAATCCACTTGTGGAACAGAAAACTAGGCACAAAGCAGTTTCCAGGTGATCACATGGCTCCTGAGCGGGAAGTGGTATTGTAGATTTACTAGCGATTCCATTAGGCTTCCAACACATGGCAGGTAGGTAGTAAGGAATACCACCCTCCATCGTGCACTAATGATCAGTCATCCTAGCAGTACGATATTTCTATGGGCCACTGGATTTCACCGTATGAATCGTTGATTAGAAATGATCGTGTTGTTTTATGGGGCCAGGTCTTTGATCCACGAGTCTTATCAGGGCTTTTTTTCCCTCATCCGTTGATTGGCACACGAAATGAGGAAGGTGGCAATTGTTGTAGCTCTTCGGGACAGTGGCGTGGGGGAGTTAGCAGAGTTTTCCATTTGGTTGGAGAATCCTATAGTTCAACTTAATGTATTATTTGAGAGGTTAGCATTGAATGTTGTAGAGGTGAGGGTCATGTATATGGCAAAATTCCCTTGGTATTTCCTGAGTCCATGAAGAAGAAAGGTTTTTTGTATATGCTGTAACATTATTTTTGGTTCAATGAAACAGAAGGTTCGTCTCTTGCTTTAGCAAAAAAGAAAATGACACTATAAATAATTGATCAATTTTATAAATATAATATTCTTAATTAAAAGCAAAACCCATTGAAATTACTTTCTATCTTTGAATTAAATAATTTTGATTAATCAACACCTTGGGTGGTTTTAGTGTCCACAAGTGCTTTAATAGTTATTTTAATGTTATTATAAAAAATAAAGAAAACTTATAATCGAAATGGTCTTTTAGTTACATTTTTTTCTAGTTAATATTTACAAAAATTTAGTATAAATTTTTAAAAAACTGAGTTTTATTTTTCTAATATGTAGAATTTGAGTGCCCTAGAAGTTTTTCACGGTGCCAAATCCATTTATGCATTCCAAGTTGTATTTTAAACAACAAAAAATTACATTATTACTTGAATTTGTATACCCAGTAAAATATTTATATAAAATAGGAAAATTTCATTTAATCTTATAGTCTATAATTTGTAATTAAAATAATTTAATTGAATTTAAGTAAGAAAATGCATAGTAAAATTAAGCTATTATTTTGTTTAATTATAATTAGGAAATCAATCAGTTACAAAAATGGCTCATTATTGAATTATTTATTATAATTTACCTATATTTTATTATTATATATATTTTTTTAAATATATATTTTGGAATTTAATTTAAAATGTTATTTATCTAATCATAACATGGAAGCCAAGAGGCTTCCTAAAATTTCTTCTAACTTTAGTCAAAAAACCCCACCTTCGCCTCAAGCATGGGTGGTATAAGGATGCCCAGTCTTGGCTCAACCATTAGGGGGTAAACCAAGAGATTTTCGTGGGAAGCAAGGATTGTGTAGAACATAGTATCACCTCCAAATTTAAGGATAAATTTTGGGATTATAAGGAGATGGAGGGTAAAATGAAGCTAAGATATGATAAGGAGGTGATTAACCCCACCCTTGATAACCAAAATTATCTCTCCGTTTTAACTAGCACTGAGATATAGTTTTGGCTAATGGTGTTCACTATGGGAATTTGTACAAGTTGTATGTGACTATGCACGTCATGGGTAATAGCATTCCAATGTCTATGGAAAAGGAAAAAGTAGTGATAACATTGAAGACACCAAATGTACATCGCCAAATGGAGCATAGTAGTGAAAAGAACTTAGGAGAGTTGTATTAAGAAGATTTTCCATATAATTAATGATTTAAAGGACTCTTTTGTGTTTTTTGATGTATGCATACTTAGAAAGAAGAATAATATTAAATATTGTTTGAATAATAACAAAGCTCAAAATGAATTTGCAATGGTACATTTGATATCTGAATGCGTGTGGATGCAATCTCTATTGTAGGATCTCAAAAACAATAATAGTAAGATCTCAAAATGATATCATTCAAATGTTAGAAACAATGTTGATCATAAGGTATTACAAACGTTTAGTGACATAAATGAATGAAACAAATGAAAGTATTCACTTTTGAAGTAGGGATGGACCTCATAGACTGAAAATATATAAACATGGAGGAAAATAGGAGAGTAGTCCTAAGTCACTCTTCATGGTATGAAATTGTGAAGGCTTGATGAACTTAATACTATGAGAGGGAAAATAAGAGGAAAGGTCCTAGAGGTTTTACTTAGAAAAATGGAGATAGGTCGCTGAAATTTAAACCCCATTCCTATTGAAATTTTTTGTATATAATCTTTATATTCTAGTAAAAGTGCTCCCTAAAACCTAACTACCTCAACTACCTTAAAATAAAGTGATGTTGGAAATTGCTTCCATAGTTTGGCTTACCCATACTTTGATGTAGTCATGGAAAGGGTCCATAATAACTTATTTTTTAATCCCTAATGAGAAAATTTCACATTTAATGCCACTTAGGTCAACACGTTGGTCCTTAGTAATAGAATTGTGCTTCACATTCTTGATGATAAATCAAGTAAGCCCATTTCCTTATTTTATCTTTTGGGAAATTCGTGATGCTCTGAAATTTTGCACCCAAGGTGATCTTAGTTACTTTCAAATTTTCTTCAAATTATTCTTATAAAGGTACCCTTCTTAGGGGGAGGTGGGGTACACATGGTAGAGTGAACCACAAATCCTCCACACTGTCAGACTAGGCAGTAACTCCTTAACCAAAAATTGATTCATGTTTATTCCTTCAGGTAGGTCTTCATTATATACATGAGGGAGAGACTGTTCACTTCATCTCCCGATGACTGTTCATATTACTTATTTATCTATTTACATTATATTCACCCAATCATGAGGATGAGGTGTCAACATTCCCCTCCTTAATCTGAAGGGATGTTGGTGAGTCCAAGCATCATTTTAAATCGTTCAAGCTTTTCTCTTCCAAGCGCTTTGGTGAAGTTTTCTGCAATTTTCTCATTAGTGGAACAATGATGGAGATGGATTTCTTTGGCCTCAACATGATGTCGAATTAGATAATATTTAGTATTGATGTGCTTCATTCGATCATGGAACTTTGGGTTCTTGGCCAACTTTATTGCAGAGGTATTGTCAATCATGAGTGGAGTTGATTGTACTTGTTTTACCTACAAATCTTCAAGAATTTTCCTGAGCCACACAATTTCTTTTGTTGCTTTAGCTGTTGCCATGTATTCTTCTTCTGTTGTGGAATCTGTTGGAACTGATTATTTGCGTGATCTCCAGGAGATAGCTCCTGATCCAAGAATCATATCATATCCTGAAGTAGATACCCCAGTTTCTTTGTCTCCATCAAAGTCTGAATCAGAGTATCCAATCAAGCTGAAGTCGTCCACCTGTGTATACTTGATTCCAAAGTCTTGAGTTCCCTTGAAGTACCTTAGAACTCTTTTTGCAGCAGACAAACGTCCCTCACAAGGCTTTTGCATAAACCTGGAAAGGCTTCCAACAACAAATAAAATGTCTGGTATGGTAGTAGTTAGGTAGTTAAGACTTCCAACAAGCTTTCTATACTTTCTTGCATCCTCAAATTCTTTTCCTTCAATGGATGTGAGCTTTAAGTTTTGTTCCATTGGACTAGTAAGAGGATTGCATTATGTCATGCCAAACCTATTCAACGGATCTCCAATGTATTTCTTTTGAGAAAGAAATATGGACTTCGGATGTTGGGTTACTTCAATGCCAAGATAGTAATGAACATGGCCCAAATCAGTCATTTAAAAACTTTTCCCCACTTCCTTCTTTATGGATGCAATGTAGATTTCATTGTTCCCTGTCATCAAAAGATCATTTACGTATACCACAAGATATACAACTATTTTTCCAACTTTCTTGACAAATAAAGTTGCATCACCAAGATCATAATGTTTGAAATTGAGTTTCAGAAGATGCTCAGTTAGTGTTTCCAGGCTCACGGTGCTTGTTTGAGGCCATAAAAGGACTTCACTAGTTTTGATACTTTATGTTCATGTCCTTTCATAGTAAATCCTTCAGGCTGGAACTTAAAAACGTCTGTTTTAGATCTCCATTCAAGAAAGCAGTTTTTACATCCATTTGATGGACTTTCCAACCGTTCTGAGCTGCTAGGGCAAAGAGTGTCCAGATGGTAGCCCATTTTGCTGTGGGGGAAAAAGTCTCCTCATAATCGACCCCTTCCTTCTATGAAAAGCCTTTTTCCACAAGCCTAGCTTTGTGCTTTTTCAAGTGAACCATCAGCTTTATACTTGTTCTTGTAGACCCACTTGCAACCAATTGGTTTGGTTCCTAATGGAGGATCAACCAGCCTCCAAGTTCCGTTCTTTATGAGGGAATCATACTCCTTTTGCATTGCTTCTTTCCATTCATCATGAGAAGCGGCTTCTTTCAAGGAATTTGGTTCAAAATCTATAGACAAGTTCAATTCACAATCATAAGAAACATCCATATCAACAGGTGAATTAGAGTCATCCACGTCACCTCCATTTTGCTGAATTGAATTTCTAGTTCCTGTCTTTCCAACCTCATCAGGATGAACACTTTCAAGTGTCTTTGTTAGCCACTTTGGAGGACATTTCTCAGATGGTCCAGGCTGCTCTATTGATTGAGTTGGGACTGAATCAAGATTAAGTCTCCCAATTCTATCAATCACATCACTTAAAGCATCATTAGTTGTTGGAGTTTCGTGCGGGGGAGAGTGTTCTTCGGAAGAAGATTTCACATGTTGATCTAGTATAGGAATTACCCCTTCAAGATGTGGAATCTGATCATCAAATTCTTGAAATGATTTTTCTTTTGCAAATCTATCCAAGCGATCAAGTTGTCGCTCAACAACATTGTTAGTTTTGGATGATTCAAGAAACATTACATCTCTAGATACAAAAAACTTTTTATTTACCTCATCATAGAGACGATATGCTTTGGAAGTGTTTGAATACTCCAGGAAGATACACTTACGACTTCTTCCACCAAGTCTGTTTCTATGTACCTTTGGTATCAAGGCATAACAGGTGGAACCAAAGACCCTGAGATGCTTTACCGAAGGAACATGTCCATACCACATTTCATAACGAGTCTTGTTTCTAATATAATTATATGGACATAGATTCTTTATATATGCAACACATAGAAAAACGTCAGCCCAAAACATTATCTTTACATTTTTGAAGAAGAGCATGGATCATACCATATTTAAAATTGTTCTATTCATTCTTTCAGCTACACCATTCTGTTGGGGATTATAAGGCACAATTGTTTGATGTTTGATCCCTTCATTCGATGTGTACTCTTTTCCATTATCAGTGCGAATAGACCCAATATGAGATTGTGCATCATTTTCAATCCATTTATGAAAATTCTTGAATGTTTGAAAAGCATTAGATTTGTTCTTCAATAAATAAACCCAACACATTCTGGTGTAGTCTTCAATAAATATCATCATATATTTATTTCCATTCACAGAAGCAACAAGCATTGGACAAAATAAATATGAATGAACGAGTTCACATTTTCTATGTCCTCTTGAATGTGAATCATAAAAAGACTGTTTGTTATGCTTTCCTAGGATGCAAGCATCACATTGCTTAAGTTTCCTAGGAATTGAGGGAAACAAGCAACACCATTTTTCTTCAACAAGTGGAGACTGTCATAGTTCAAATGTCCAAATCTAGAATGCCATAATAAACTTGATGGAAGTGTACCTTCTTCATGATGAGAATTGTATGAGAAATGTTGTGCACGAGCAGAGGTTCCTTGTAGCTTGAGAAGACTTTCCTTCTATTCCCCTCATGACAAGTGAGTGGTCAAATTCTTTTCTTACCTGAAGCTTTCCATCAAACATATGAATGGAGTGACCTTGCTGGTGGATGTTGACTAAGGATAGCAGGTTTCTCTTCAGCTGTGGGAGATATAGAACATGATGCAGAAGAAAGTCTGGAAGACCAGGCCGTTTAAGCCTGATTGTGCCAAGCCCTGATGGCTTGATTTTTGATTTGTCTACAAAGTATACTGCTCCATCAACATTGTCAGTGAAATCTTCAAAAAAATCTTTTCTATGAGTCATGTGGCAGGTTTCTCCTGAATCAAGCAACCAATCATTTTTCCAAGAAGCAATTGAAGCATTAAACAAATCTTCATTTAGTCCAATGCTACATTGTGCCACAACATAGTGAGTAGATTCAGGTTCTTTACCTTTATCTATATCATTAGTTTTACCTTTCTGTTGGTTTCTTTTCTACTCAATTTTGTCCCATGGTAGCTTGCATGTAGAGGCATCATGTGATCCATTCCTTTTGTAGTGAATGCAGTGCAAATCTACCTTTTCTCCTTGAGAGTGTCTACCCCCCTGCCTTTGAAATATCTTCCTCTTCCTCTTGAATGCATACTGCAACAGAAAAATACTTATGCTGGCAAAAATATGTGTACTATAAAAATACTTCTGCTCACAAAATGTGCTTTTGATGTAAAAAATGTTCTTTTGATTTTTTTTATTTTAACAAAAGGTCAACACATATGGTTATTGCAGCAGCATTCGAAATTTTCTAAAAAAACACACACAGCCAGTGAGGCGGTGTGGGAAAACAGTATGGCCACTGGAGCGCATGTATTAAGATGATGTAAAAAATATCCAAAAGCCACAAAATTATTCAACACTACCTCTTGGAGAACACCAAAAAGTATTATACAGAACAACGCATTCATGCAAACATAATCATATACATGTTTCATAAGCTATAAGAATCTGCCCAGCACTAGATTATAAGATTGATATGATGTATAAAGTTAATTGAACATCAATTATACCAATGCATCAACCTGTAAAAACTATCACAAGTTACTCGTCTTCCTGGCTACACAGCTTCGCTAACTTGTTAGTCACCAGAATATCAAGTCGTGTAGCACGTTCTACAATTGGTTTCCACTTTAATGATGAAACATTGTGTTTGATTTCAACATAGAACTACAAAGAGATTAAAAAAAAAACAAAATGTTTCTTCCTAATAAATATCTACAATCATCTTTTCCAAATCCCTGCAGCTGCTCCGGTCTTCCACAATTTCTCTGCAGAAACAAGAGGCAATGGAACTAATTCTAATCTCAGCCACATGCGTTTTCCATGGGTGAAACCAAGGCGCCGCTCGAAGGGCTCTTCAGAGCGAGGTCATCCATATCCACAAATATATATGAAAATATACATCCAATATAACTCAAACCTAATGTTTGGATTAAGAGAGATGAAATGAAAATAGATGGATGGATATCAAGTGGATTAATCTCATGTTACATTTCTCAGTCTACATTCCTCCGACATTTTTTTACAAACGTATTTTTTAATCGAACCAGGGACTGCTCGAAGGGCTCTTCAGAGAAGGACCATATAGAGCATACCAAAATTTTCATGCATTAGAGTTCACATTCATTAAAGCAAAGGAACGCTTTTGGTGTTGTAGCAGAGGAACATTGTAGCAGAGGAATGTGGTAGCAGCGTTCAGGTCACGGCATGGAGCAGTGTCTAGGCCACTATGTGAAGCAACGTGCAGGCCACTACATGGCAACAACATTCTGTATGCAATGTTTATGGACAGTGCTTTGTATGCAGTGCTTTGTATGTAGCGTATTATGGAGCAGCGTATGGACACCAACATTTATGGAGCAGTGTATGGACAACTCTTTTGAATGGAGAGCAGAGGAGAAGAATAGGGAGTTACAAAGGGCATAAAAGCTAAAAAAATGGAGCTCGCTCTGATACCATGTCAGACCAGGTAGTAACTCCTCAACCAAAAATTGATTCCTGTTTATTCCTTTAGGTAGGTCTTCATTATATACATGAGGGAGAGACTATTCACTTCATCTCCCAATGACTGTTCATATTAATTATTTATCTATTTACATTATATTCACCCAATCATGAGGATTAGGTGTCAAAACACACCTACTAACTCTCAATCGTCATCTTTTCCTTCCTTTAGGGTTTGGACCATTTGCAAATCCTTTCTCCTTCTTTTCCTAGAGAAGGGCCTTGCAATTTTTTTATTTGATCCACTACTTTAAATAATTTCTCCTTTTCTCTAATACAAATAAGTTCCATTAAGGTATTGCAGTACACTAATCCTACTATCCTATCCTTATCTGATTTGATTCATTGTATTATTTCAAGTGAGATTCTTGTATACCTTATCATCATTCATGTGAGTGGTGTTTCTAAAAAATGTATCTATGAATCATTCATTAAAGTGTATGTCCATTTGGAGCTATATTTTGAAGGATTCCTTCAAGGAGAGGATCCTTCTAGCAAGAAAGAAAGCTCTAGTGGTTATTTCCCATAATTCAAAAAGAAAGACATCTTATCTTCAATATTTCTATCCATAATTTTCCTAACTCCACATAGCAACTTTATGACTCCTTCAAACCTAGCATATTCATGAAGCATTTCTTCTAGATAGTCCTTAGGTCATATAGTGGTGAGTAGTTGTGTAAAACATGGTGTAGGGCTCAATGTAGCTTCCAATTCAACAATCCTTCTTTTCAACCAATTTTTTTCTTCTTGCTACTCATTTATAGAATTTTTTAATAAATTTCCAGTTACCTCATGTCTCCTCCAAGTTCAAGCGGTCCAAAATCCTTTGTATCCACAATAAATTTGTGATCCTCCAAGAGCCTTTTTCACTTGAAGTTGACTCTAAATATAGTAATTTTTTGGTTTATTTATCATAAATTGCATGGTCCATAGTGACAAAGTTATCCTAATTTTTTTTAACTTTTATTGCATTACTTCCTGCACTATTAGTTTGTTCATTTCTTATAACATAATCTCTAAAGTAGAAACTTATCAAAATCATCATCAATCTCTATATTCTTCATGTTTCCATTAGGTTATACTAGTTTGTTATGCTCTAATATCCTTTGGTAATCCCTTACCTTTTGGAATAGGGTAAATAATGTTTGCTTAATTTTCTTATTTAGATTTATTTGGATCTTCCTCAGCATCACATTCCATAGCCATATGCTTTTTATTACCTCCTTTACATGAAATTCATATTTGAATTAACTATGATATAAACATCATTGGGTCAAATAACTCCTTAGGTTTGAATTGAAGGTTATGTGTGGGATTGTGTACTTTCTAAGGCCCTTTAGCTTTTCTATCAAAATTCCCATTATCTCTTGTTCGTACATGTTATTCTAAATCAAGAAAACATGTATCATAGTTGGCTAAAATCTCATGAGTTTCAAAAATATTGGATTTTAACCATGAATTGCATATGCATCTTTCAAATTAAATGAGTTAAAGCTACAAGAAATTGTAGCCAAATGAACTATTATTTTAATGATGCATACCATGAACTTGAAATGAATGGTGATGACATACTTCTTCCTTTCCTGCTTAAATAAAGTAAAATAGTTTGTAGATTCAATATTGCTCATGAAGTTTACTAAATCACAAGACTTGAGGCTTCTCTAGCCATCTGCGAAAGTTAATTCACCATCTAGAACAAAAGTCATAGGCATCACATACGCATAGAGATTTATATAGGGGGAATAAACTACTAAAAACCCCTTAGTATCTATATTTCATTAATTAGGGAATAGAGATGAAATACATATGCTTGCTCAAGCCTGAGCACACCTTACAAGTATATAGTCTATCCCTCTACCTATCTAACTGACTCTGGCCAACAATTATCCAATTTTGAATACCTCCAAGCTCTTATTTCCTTGCATTGTTACCTTGGAAAATTCCCCCCTATTATTTAGGAATTTCCCACTGTTTAAGTGCATAATTCCCTAGGGTCCTTCTTCTGACTTCATGCACCACCTATACACATTGGAATATGCTACAATTGATAGTACATTACCTTGGAATCTCCATCTCAACTGGGAAACTTGAATTCTCTGCATGAAAAAATTATTTGGGTTGACTGATTAGTTAATTGGTTGATCATTGAGTGGTATTGAACTTCCACTTCCACAACTTGACCTCCACTACTTCTTTTGATGGTTAGAACTAGTTAAACTAACAATAACTCAAATTAATTGAAATAGATTGCTAAAAATTGGAAATCAAACATATTGAACTGAACTCAAGGTTCCCTGACTCAAATTAAATGAGTGAAAAGTGCCATGTCACCTTAGTTAACTACCTCCAATATTTCTGCTAAAATAGAAATTCGAGTTTTCTCTAGTTTGACCAAGGCAAAGTCAAGCTAAGATTTTCTTGCTACATTTTCAACACTCCCTCTCAATAGGAAATGGATTATCAAACACCATATCCTACACCTATGGAACTCGAACTTCGCTCTTGACAAGACCTTTGTCAAAATATCAACATCTTTCTCCTCTTGTTATCTCTTAGGGAAAACCTTGGTTGCGGGAAAAACCCTAAGGTAACCTTAAACCTCTTTTATGTTGAAAGTTGGCCCTTCAACTCGGAGATGGATCTATCTATAAAACTCAAATACTATATGGTCATTGTAGTAGAGGTTTCAAAATTGAGTTCAGTGTCCAAATTTAGTTCATAGGATAAAATTGTTTGGGTTGTTTACAAAACATATCACTGGGCATGGAGTCCATTTCAAAACAAGTAAAGCTACAGATTTTATAAGAAAGCTATAAAAAGCATGACAGCATCAAATCCTTTGATTGTTTGAGAAATTGGAAGAAAATAACTAAAATGAGACAGAGTGTATAGCTTATTGAGGTAACAAATACTAATGGATGATAAATATAAGAAAGGAGCATCTATGAATCCCAATATTAGATACTAACATTTTTAGACATGAAGGAAAGTTTTTATAAAAAACAGGAAACTGACAGGGAACTACAACAAACGAGTTTCCTATAAAATTCTCATTAAAACCTGTAATATATTCAAGATTGCTTAAATACACTGGAATTCTAATGTTTTTCAATAAATTTCAACCCTTCTTCATTCTTCATAAACTGTCTTATAAAAATTATATCAGCTAACTGAAAAAAAACAATCTTCAAATTAATTACAATAATCTAAGAAATCGAAATATCTTCAAGTTCATGCATGTAAATAAAAACTTAAATACATGAGTTTTTCCTAACAATAGCTACTGAAAAATATACTGATATATAGGTCAAGTGAAATATTTCTCAAACTGTCTTCCTTGAAAATAGAAATAGGGCCCCCAATTGATAGCAAAACATCCTAGTTGGCAAAACAGGTCCCTCTCCAAAACAGGTTCAAGTTTTCACCAAAATTGCTTTCTTGTTCATCCTTTCTTTCATTCGGACCTCTTGGTGAAAAAACATTGATATTGTTGTTGTCAACTTCACTCGTTTTCTGATTTGTAGCTTTCACTAACAGATTGATTGTCAGCATTTCTTCTCCGCCTATTTCAAAATTGTTGATATTAGGAAGACAAGTATTTTAGCTTGTCTAAAATTTTTTAATGACGAAGATGTAAATGCTCCCTATTTTCTCCAAAATTATTGATAGACTGATTGTCGACTTTCATCCTTGTATCGTTTTCTATCAGTGGGCACACGTTTTCGTACCAAAATAGATGACAATGGATCTTCGAGTTTCACCAAAAACACTGACGATGGTAATGTCATCTTCCTGACTGTTCTGTTGTATGCAAAAACTATAAGGCTGAGATTCAATGATAAAATGAAACCCCTGTTTTGTGAAATAGATATGAAAAGTTTAAAGTTTACTCCCCTAATCCTCTTAGCTGAGGGTACTAGCTACCTTGAGAAGTACATCCACCTTCTCCAATATTTTTTTTTTGCTTTGCCTTGTCTCCATAGGACCCCTCTTCACAGTTTCTTTGTCTCTCCTCTTCTTTGAGCATGTAGCCTTCTTCTTGGTGATGATGAGGTCCTTTAGTAGCATATTGTCAACATGAATCACTTCTTTGGCCAAATCTAGATTATTTCTGATTTTGATTTTGTATCTTAATTTGTTGGCCTTGTATTGGGTCTCTTGCCACCCTTAAAAACTTCAGACAATGTCTCCTCCTCTTGGGTCTCAAACTCTGCTTCTTTTCCTTTAAGAACCTTTGTTTTAACTGTGTCTACAGGGGATGGTTCAAAGGGTGGAATCACATCTCGAGAAGAACCAATATTAGAAGGTAGGTTTATAGGGTGTACAAGGTCTATTTTATGGAGCCTGACACTTTTCCTTTGGTAGAATTTGTGAATTTTAGGGCCAGACGATGTAGATGGAGTTTATATTTTTTCTTGGCTGGGAGGTGGCTTAATAGGAGCTTGTCCTTTATTTTTCTTCTCCTTTTTTGTAGCCTTTGGTCCACCTCTTTATCTTTTAAGGGGTTGAGGTTGAAAGCCTCCGCAAAAAAGGAAATGGCTCCAAGTCCTTTCTGCCCTGGCTAGTTGGTTTATGATTAACATTTTTATCACAACTTTGTGGTATATGAAATGCGAGGTAGGAACTGTGTGGCCCCAAAACCTATCCTTCACATGTTTAATGCTTTCTAGTAAATAGAAACAAGGATTAATTTTGATTTGAGGAGCAAGTTGTGCAAGGAAATAAAAGTGGTAGAGGTTTACCTGGTTAAACCTTCTTTCGCGGGTGAAATATTGTTGACGAAGGCGTAAAGGGAAATTCAAGTTGTCCTATAACCACTCCTTTTTAACTCTGACAGTCCAATTTTTACCTTTGAATTCTTCTTTGGAAAAGAAATGGACATCGATCCCTGCCAACACATGACTTTGGAAAGTATTCTCCCCATACGTTGGTAAGGTTGTGGCCTCAACAATTGACTATTCTATAACTGGAAAGGACAGTCCTCGAACCTCCACATGGTTTCCATCAAACCCCTGGAAACAATACCAAGCCACTGCATCGTCATAGTCGATAAAACAATGGAAAAACTCACTCCAACTGGCTTGCTGGAAAAATAGTTGGATTTAGGGGTATATGTCCAACAAATCTGATTCTTTGGGCTTAGAAGGATTCAATTCTCCTCCTTTCCCCATCACCCTATGTGGTCATCCTAAGATTTAATCCTGAATCCCTGTGAGAAAAATGGTTTTAATGCCAAGTGTGACTCACTCTAACTAACATATGTAGAATTCCTGCAGAAACTCCAATAGATCTAGAATTCTAGTAAAATTAAACACAAATAATTTGCTGATATTCAAGAGAGGAGAGAAATAATTTGCTCCATAAAATCAACGTATTAAATTAATCAACAATAGTAATACATGAGCAACCAAACCTCTAATCCCAAAGGAAGTTGGTTATATAGAAATTGCTGAATCTAGAAAACTAGGAAAAAACTAGTAAAAAATCAGAAAAGTCTATGAAAAGCTAAAGGGAGGCCTAAAATAGCAACAAGGACACACGAAAGTATATGACAACTATTAGCCATGAGGAAATCATGATGAGGGGCTCATTTTCCAAGGAAGGCAACTTTAAAACATGCTAAAATGGTCCGAGGGACCAAATGCCTTGGTTTAAGGGGGAATCTTCATATCATGTGCGAATCCTCAAATAACTCAAGTGGATGAGGTGTGGTTAGGTGTGAACATGCAATTAGATGTCTAAATGGTTTAGGAAAGTGGTTGTACCAATATTTCCATAATATTAATCCTTTAAAGGCAAAAACCAAGGGAAAGTTGGTCCACCGAGTTAGTTTACCAAAAACCAAGTGTGAACATGATTTTTAGTGCATGTGGATAAGTCAAGGATACTTAGGCTAAAAAATAAATGTAGATGTTAGGATTCTAGTCCAACACCCCCCATTCATGCTAACTCACTTATCTAAACTGAGTCCTAGCCAAGATGCCATGTTAGTTACTCAGGTACAATAAATAAAAGATCCTCATAAAATGAATAAAGAGGGAAGACCTCATGAGGCAAACACCCCCCCCCCCCCCCCCCAAAAGAGGAAAAAAGGGCTAAGTGGCCAGAAGGGCCTTCTCAACTATCTCCAACACTCCAAGCATAGCTCTCAGTTCTAAAAATTTCTTTTCAATGAAAGACTTGGTGAAGATGTCTGCAACCTGCTGCTCTATGGGACAGTACTGCAGTGATATGACTCAGTCACGGATCAGCTCGTGGATGTAATGCATGTGAATCTCAATGTGCTTGGTCCTCTACCTATGAACTGCATCAATTTATATCTAAATGGACCCCTGATTGTCACAAAATATGATAGTCAAAAGTGGATACTGAATACCAAACTCAAAGAGAAGCCCCTGCAACCAAATAGCCTGTGTAGCTACATTCATTGCACCTCTATACTCTACCTCGGTTGTAGATAAAGAAATCATAGATTGCTTCCTGCTAGACCAGCAAAAATACCCTCAACCAAAGCTAAAAACATAACCAGAGGTGGACTTGCATTTTATACCATTGCCATCACAATCATAATTTGTGTACCCAATCAGTGAAAGCGGGAAATCTACAACATAAAGGATACCAAAACCGGAAGTACCTTTCAAATATCTAAGGATTCTCTTTACATATTTACAGTGAAGCTTATGGGGCTCCTACATATATCTGGAATAAACTCCTACTGCAAAATATATATCAGGTTGGGTGTAAGTAAGATACAACAAACTCCCAACCAACTGTCAATACAATGTATTGTCCACTGAAGCTATAGTACCTGCATCCTCAAATTTGATCCGCGAAATAAAGGGAGATGTTGATGGCTTGCATTATGTCATCTAAAAGTGTACAAGTATATCATATGCATACTTAGACTATGCCATCTTGATCCCTGAAGTAGACTAAGAAACCTCAAGACCAAGAAAGTAGTGCAACAGTCCCAAATCTGTCATGGAAAATCGATCGTGCAATGTTTGTTTTGCTTAATCAATAGCTTAGGTAATGTACCCTGTCATTAGTAAATCATCTACATGAAGTCATATCAGCAAAAGGGAATAATCATGTTGCATAAAATAAACATTTGGATGAGATTTGCTTCGAATGAATCCAATGGAAAGCAGGAAAGAACCCATCTTTGCATACTAGGCTCTGGGAGCCTGCTTTAGGCCATACAAATATTTCTTTAATCTTCAAACTAGGGAAGAGTTTTGAATGTATCCCTGTGGATATTCCATATATATCTCCTCCTTGAGATATCCATGAATAAATGCACTCTTCACATCCATGTGATGAACTTCCCATCTGCGAGAAGCTGCAATGGCTAAAACTAGTCGAATGGAGTCCATTTTTGCAATAGGTTCAAATGTCTCTATGTAGTATTTTCCATGTACCTGTGAGTATCCTTTTGCAACAATTCGAGCTTTTTACTTTCTGATCTCACAATTTGTATCAATATTTTTTCAATAGATCAATCGGCATCGAATAAGCTTTCTTCCTTTCGGAAGTGGAACCAAGTCCCATGTGTTGTTTTACATGAGAGCATAGTACTCTTTATCCATAGCAGCCTCCCAAAGCGGGTTTCCAACAGCCTCAGTGTTACTGTGGATCTGTAACCATGTGTCATATAGAAATGTATGGGAAGCAATGGTTCGGTGGCATCCAGGGCTTGAGGAGCCTAAAAAAACTGTGATCTAGTCCTTCTCGCATCTGCAGGATCACCAAGTAGTTCACCCGCATCTTGTAGGGTTTTCTCTGCCCAAGTTGGCAGTTGAGTTGGATCAGCTATGAACTACTCCTCATCCATTGAATCACACCCAAGAGGCTTCTCTTATGGCTGCTTTTAAGTGCTCGAAGAAGTTTCAAACTCCTCCTCATCAATGGCAACAAGCGGTTCCTCAGGAGGGTCTACTGAAAAATCATGCAGTGATTCTTCTTCAAACTTCACACTTCGAGCTACAAGTAAATTTTCCGTGTGAGAGTCCAGTAGTCTATATCCTTTTAAAATGTTAGGATATCCAACAAATATACATTCAACACTTTGAGGCTCCAAATCCTTCCTCTTATCTGTCTGAATGTGAGCCCATGCTCGTGAACCAAAAATGTGAAAGTGCGAGACTTTCGATTTCTTACTAGTCCAACATTCAAATGGGGTGGTGTCTTTGAGTGCTTTGTGAGGAATTCAATTCTAAATGTATGCTGCACAATTAATAGCTTCATCCCATATCTTAGGAGCTAATGATTTCGACTGTAGAATACAATTGGCCATCTCTTTTAACAACCAGTTTTTCCTCTCCGTGACACCATTCTGTTGTGGTGTATATGGCACTGTGTGTTGTAGTTGTATACCTGCATCAATACAAAGTTGTTGCACATGTTTCTTGACATACTCCCCCCCATTATTAGTATGGTTTATCTTAATATTACACCCAGACTCATTCTCAACAAGTGCTTTAAATTCTATAAGGCATTCAAATACTTCCGATTTTAATTTCAGAAAAAATACCCAAGTAAAGAGAGAGAAATCATCTATGAAGGTGAGTACATATCGAGCCTTACTGATTGACGTCTGCGGGAATGGGCCTGTGATTTCACTATGAGTCAACCCAAAAGGTGAACAATCTCTCTATGCCTTCCCTTTTTCAAACTTTTGCTCCAGATGCTTGCCAATAATGCATCCTTGACATACACCGCTTGTGAATTTAATAGCGGGCAATCCTTTTGCCTTGTTTTCCTTGCTGAGTTGATGCAAGTAGTTATAGTTTTGACGGCCAAATATTTCATGCCATAACATACTGATATAATTCTATTGTGATATAAATATATTGCTAATAGATTTAGGAACAAATTGGGAGAAGAAATACAAATGAGAACTGTGATATGCAATTCCATGTGCAAATCGTGAGCCCATGGAAATGTAGGTAATAACTCTGGAGTACGGAGCGAACTCCACCTTCCTTCCAGAGCTGGAATGAGTGATATGATATATCAAGAAAATATTTACAGACAGCGAGGGAACATGAAGCACATTTTTGAAGCAGCCCCCTTGAAGGTCTACAATTCCTTCTCTGCACACCTTTGCGGGTGTGGCATCTCCCAAGTAAATTGGGGATTTGGTGCTTTCTTTGATGGAGGAAAATTCATCTTTTGATGAAGTCATATGGTTTGATGCACCTAAATCAAGGATCCAAGCTGATGGAGTGGATGTGACAGCCATTAAAGCATAGCCATCTCATGCTCTCCCTCTCCCATCTCCCGTTACGTTATCATCCTTTTTCTTTTCATTCTCGGGCACGCGAGATTGTGCTGCTACAATTCCTTAGCCATCTCATCGATTGTTTTCCTCATGCAATTTTATTCGGAATGAAAACCTTTGGAACAATACCTAAAAAAATTTCTCTCCTTCTTCTTCTTACCCTTAGGCAAAGAATAACTCTCCGAAAATTGTACGGGTCTCTCCTTCTTCGTTTCATTAAATTTACCCTTCCCTTTCTACTTGTCTCTTCCATTGCTCTTTGGAGCATCAGTAACCGTAAATGATTTATTATTTGAACACTTGATGACACCCATTTGGACTAACTTAGCTTTATCTTGATTCAATGCTGCAATGAAGTCATTCAATGGAGGAATTTTCCATTTTCGTGAGTCAATTTAGATGCTTGAAAAGATGATACAAATATGGAATATTCAAGGCCTAATTTCGAGAGAATCGAAAGGATGAGTTGATCTTCCTCTTTCTTGACCCCACATGCATCAAGTTCAATAAGGAGGGATTTAAACTTGGTGAAGTATTCTTGCATATTGTTGAAATGAGTTGGAATGAGGGATATGAGTTCATTCTCCAGTTGATGCACTGTCATTTCATCCTGCTTGCCGAACAATCCTTCTAATGTGGTCTAGACTGCATTGGGAGTAGTGGCTCTCCTGACATGAAAGAGGAGTTCTCTTGAAATTGATAGGAATATCAACCCAATTGCTTCATCTAATTTATTGAAATACTTTATCTTCTCCACTGAAGAAGTCGTTTCAGTCTTTGTTCCCATTGTTACCCTCTAAAGCCCTTTGCTTTGGAGGAGAAAAGGTCTTCCATTTAAAGTAATTGAAAGGATTTAGAACGAGTTTTGTGGGCTGAGAGATATGATCCATTGCTATTTTCTACACCTCCTGATGGTCTATACCTGCAAATAAAACTGTGTACAATCCACTAGATTCGAACTAGCTCCGATACCATGTAGAATTCTTGAAGAAACTTTGATACATCTAGAATTCTAGTTAAATTAAAGACAAGTAATTTGATGATATTCAAGAAAGGAGAGAAAGAATTTTATCCATAAATTCAATGTATTAAATTAATTAACAATATGAATACATTAGAAACCAAACCTCTAATCCCAAAGGGAGGTGGTTATACAGAAATTGCCGTATCTACAAAACTAGAAAAAAACTAGTAAAAAACTAGAAAATGCTAAGAAAAGCTAAGGGGAGACCTAAAATAGCAACAATGACTCAAAGGAAACCTAAGCCAACTATCAGCCATGAGGAAATCATGAGGAGGGGATCATTTCCCAAGGAAGGCAACTTTAAAACATGCTAAAATGATCTGGGGGACCAAATCCCTTGATTTAAGGGGGAATCTTCATGTGGGGCGTCAATCCTCAAATAACTCAAGTTGATTAGGTGTGTTTAGGTGTAAACATGCAATTCTATGTATAAATGGTTTAGGAAAGTGGTTGGACCAATATTTCCATAATATTAAGCCTTTAAAGGCAAAAAACAAGGGAAAGTTTGTCCACTGAGCTAGTTTACCAAAAACCAAGTGTGAACATGATTTTTAGTGCATGTGGCTAAGTCAAGGATACTTAGGCTAAAAAATAAATTTAGATGTTAGGATTACATTCAAACAACATAAACTATCGACAGGACGTGGTAAAACAACTCAACATGGGGATGAAAATTTATAGTTGGCAAATTAAATGATTACAGAGATTTAGGTTATTATTACAAATGGAGGTTGTATCATATGATAAACTCATTTTAAATAACATTCACTCATAGAAGTCGATAAGAAATCATTAACCAGTACGTTTACCCCTCCAAAACAGATAGAGACATGTTTCGATGATATCACTGATGCTGACATTGTCAATATAGTCATCACCTTTTAAATTTAAAATTTGGTTTTGGCACTGATAGTTGCTCTGCCAGTGAAAATGAAATTGTTGATAAGCTCGTTGTCAACGAATTTCTTCGGAAAACCATATCGGATCACTAAAATGTTGATAGCTCCGCTATCAATAATTTCTTTGTTTATTACAACTAAAATGTTGACACTGAAACTATCAACATTTTTTGAAATTAAAAAAAAAAGAAAAACAAAGTTTATTGTGATAACACCTATGTTGGAATTTTCTGCAACAACATAATCTTCCTCTGCACATAATCCTATAGATGGTGATACTAGATATCAATATGCTTGGATTGATCGTGAAAAATAGGATTTTCAAAGAGTTTGATGCAACTGTGATTATCACAATAAATCACAATTTGATCCACCATTTGACCAAACAAGCCAACAAGTACCTTTCTCATCCAGATTGCCTCATATGTTTCTTGACTTGAAACGATCTTTTTTGTGCCTTCCGAGATGAGTGCCATAGATATCTTTTTTTTTTGTACCAAGAAACTATTGTGGACCCAACACTAAAAATTCCACCTAATGTATTTTTCGGTCTGATGGACTCCCTGCCCAATATACATCCATGAAACAACACATATTCACTCCCTTTGTCTCTCTATACCAAATTTCAAATTGGGTAGTTCCTTTGAGGTACCAAAAACATGCTTAGCTTCCCTCCAAATTTTTTTCGCTGACCTAACTATAACTCGGCTCAATTACTTGACTGTTTTGTCATGTGTTCACAAGTTACATGAATGAAACCACCAACTACTGATAAACAGTAACATCCACTTCCTCACTGGAAGTGGAATCCTCTTTCCTCTAGTTGGTCGCTAGAGGAGTCTCCATGGATTTGCACATGTCCATACAAAACCTTTAAAATCTCTTGTTGGAATACTTTCCCTAAGAGACAAATAGTTCCCCATCATCTTCCCCTACTCCCAATCCAAGGAAGTGGTGCATGAGACCCATGTCCTTCATCTCAAACTCTCTTCCAATGTCCTCCTTGTAAGATCTGATCAACTTCTCATCAACAGTCAAAATCAAGTAATCAACTTATAAAACAGTAATAAAAAATTTACCATTCTATGAAAATATTATATAGGTTTTCATCCACTTCACTTTTTGTGAAGCCAAAACCCGTGGAGCTATTGATCTTGGTGTACTAAGCATTAGGTTCTTACTTCAGACCATAAAATGCTCGCTTGAGTCTACACAAATGAGACTCTCGATCAAAAGTATTGAAGCCTTATAGACGCTTGATATACATCTCCTCCTCAATAAATCCATTGAGGAAAGTTGTTTTCACATCCATCTGGTGGATCTTGCACCCTCCCTGTGCAACTAGAGAAAGTATTGATCTGATGGATGAGTCACTTGGTATACAAGAAAAGGACCCCTCATAGTCAATCCCCTCAACTTGAGAGTACCCCTTGGCCACAAATATGGCCTTGTACTTTTTTATGCTTCCATCTACTGCATGCTTCACCTTGAAGATCCATCTCGAACCCACAACTGATTTGTCTGTTGGTCTTGGGACCACTTTCGAAACATTGTTCTTCCCAATGGATTCGTAATCCTCCATCATTGCACCAACCCATATAAATTTCTCTATTGGTTCCTCAAAAGACGATGGCTTAGTCTCTACTATCTCAGTCATTAGAGTCATGTACGTAGTGTACTGCTCTGGTGACCTTCTCTGCTTGCACTAATTTGAAGGAGCACCCACATTCTCCCTCGCATCTTTCACAAGTCTCTCAACTTCTATGGTTTTATTCCACCTGCTCTTGATGGTTTTTCTTAAGTGGCTGTCTCCACTCTCTTCTCCTAAACTTGTGGTTTCTCTACAACATCCTAAGGCTCCTCCTTTGGAACTAAAATCTTCTCATCTGGTGGGATCTAAATCTCCCTCTCAAGAGAGCATTATTCATCAAATTTTACATCCCTTCACACAACTGTCATTCTGAGGGATGGAAAATACACATGGTAGTTGTGGGGAGTTTCTGTGTGACCCACAAATACCCTCAACTATGTTGTTAGCTCTAGGTTCTTCCTTGATTCTTTGGAAACATGGCAATAGATAGAGGCTCCAAAGATCCTGAATTACGACACGTCTACCTTCCTCCCCAATAAAGCCTCCTTTGGTGTGATCATGCCAAGAATTCAATGAGGACACCTGTTCTGCAAATAAACCACTATGTTGCATGCTTCAACCCACAAGTGTAGAGCTAAGCTTTGGCCATGAAACATAAGTCATGTTTCTCCCACAGTGCTATGGTTATTCCTCTCAACCACCCCATTTTGTTGTGTGTTGTGGGGTGTTGTCAAATCTCATCAAATTCCTTATTTAACACAAAAAAATTTAAACTCATTTGACACATACTCACCTTCTTTATCACTCCTGAGAGTCATCACCTTCTTGCCTGTTTCTTTTTCCACCAGTGCCTTGAACTGTAAAAACTTGGAGAAAGTATCATCCTTCTTCCACATGAATAAGATTCAACACTTTTGTGAGTATTCATCAATAAAGATGAAAAGCCTTTTGTGTCTAGTAGTGTAGGCCGTCAAAAAAAGTCCATAAACACCAGAGTGGATCCTTTCAAGGACTACACGTGCTCTATTGGCTTGATCATGGAAAGTGTATTTTGTGTACTTCCCCAATGTACACCCTTTTCACGTGTCATGGTGCTCTAGTGCTTCTTTGGGGAGACCTGTGATAATATGTTGCATTATCCTCAAGGTTCCATGATGCAAATGGCCAAGTATTATATGCTAAAGTTCATCGACATCATGGCTCTACACCTTTACCTCCTTTTTACTCAATGCAACACAATCCTCCATATCTATCTTTTATAGGTTCTTCACAAGAACCCTGATTTGCTTCACCTATCCCATGGCTACATGTCTTATGAATGCCTTTCCTTTGTTGAATATCACATCATAACCACATTCTTCCAAAACTGTAATGAAGACAAGATTATTCTTTAGACCCAAAACAAAAATCACATCCTTGAGCCTAAGAGGGAAGCCTGACTCCCTCTGAAAGGTGATTGTACCAATCTCGGTCATGATGTACATTCCATAATTTTGCATATCGATGTGCATCTAGAGATCATTCTCCTCCAAAACACTAAAGAAATCTATTCCCTGTCATATGGAATGAGGCACCACTGTCGATGTACCACATGCTTCCCATCATTGTGTTGGCCATGCATGTAATGAGAGTAAAATCAAGCTCAAACAGTGAAGCGAAAGCTTCACCTACTACTCCACTTAAGGTCTTCTTTCTTGTCTTATTGTGTGGACATTCCTTGACATAGTGCCTAAATTCGTGACAATGAAAGCACTTGATTCTGTACAAGTCTTTCTTCTTTACCCCTTGACTAGATTTATCTCTGGATTGGGATTTCTTCCTTTTCCCTTTCTTTTCCTTTCCATCCAAGGCACAATTCTCTTCATGCTCGTCCTTGGATGAAGTCTCATCTCTAGTATTCGTCCTTATTTCCTCCTGTACTAAATCATACCATAGGCGTTCCCAATTTGGTAGTTTCTCCCTCCCATTTAAAAAATATTGGTAGTTGTACTAGCTCTTAGGAAGGCCTAGAAGGGCTAGGCTCACCAAATAATCCTCTTTGTCAAGCCAGGCAGTAACTCCACAAAGAAAAAACTGATTCATGTATTATTCCATCAGGTAGGTCTTTACTATATACAATAGGGAGAGACTGTTTAGTTCATCTCCCGATGACTGTTCACATTTCTAATTTAATTATTTACATAAATTCACCCAATCATGAGGATTAGGTGTCAAAATTCCCCTCCTTAATCTGAAGGGATGTTGGTGAGTCCAAGCATCATTCTGAATCGTTCAAGCTTCTCTCTTCCAAGTGCTTTGGTGAAGATGTCTACAATTTGCTCATTTCTGGAACAATGATGGAGATGGATTGTTTTGGCCTCAACATGATGTCGAATCAGATGATATTAAGTATTGATGTGCTTCGTTTGATCATGGAACTTTGGGTTCTTGGCCAACTTTATTGCAGAGTTATTTTCAATCATGAGTGGAGTTGATTGTACTTTTTTTACCTTCAAATCCTCAAGAATTTTCCTGAGCCACACAATTTCTTTTGTTGCTTCAGCTGCTGCCACGTATTCTGCTTCTGTTGTGGAATCTACTGGAACTGATTGTTTGCGTGATCCCCAGGAGACAGGTCTTGATCCAAGACTCAGCGCATATCCTGAAGTAGATACCCCAGTTTCTTTGTCTCCATCAAAGTCTGAATCAGAGTATCCAATCAAGCTAAAGTCGTCCACCTGTGTATACTTGATTACAAAGTCTTGACTTCCATTCAAGTACCTTAGAACTCTTTTTGCAGGAGACCAATGTCCCTCACAAGGCTTTTGCATAAACCTGGAGAGGATTCCAATAGCAAATGAAATGTCTGGTCTGGTAGTAGTTAGGTAGTTGAGACTTGCTACAAGTTGTCTATACTTTGTTGCATCCTCAAATTCCTTTCCTTCAATAGATGTGAGCTTTAAGTTTTGTTCCATTGGAGTAATAAGAGGATTGCACTCTGTCATGCCAAACCTGTTCAACAGATCTCCAATGTATTTCTTTTGAGAAAGAAATATGGACTTTGGATGTTGGGTTACTTCAGTGCCAAGATAGTAATGAACATAGCCCAAGTCAGTCATTTCAAAACTTTTCCCCAATTCCTTCTTTATGGATGCAACGTAGCTTTCATTGTTCCCTATCATCAAAGGATCATCTACATATACCACAAGATATAAAACTATTTTGCCAAATTTCTTGACAAATAAAGTTGCATCATCAAGATCAAAATGTTTGAAATTGAGTTTCAGAAGATGCTCAGTTAGTTTTTCATACCAGCCTCGCGGTGCTTTTTTGAGGCCATACAAGGACTTCACAAGTTTGCATACTTTATGTTCATGTCCTTTCACAACAAATCCTTCAGGCTGAGGCATAAAAACATTCTCTTTTAGATCTCCATTCAAGAAAGCAGTTTTTACATCCATTTGATGGACTTTCCAACCATTCTGAGCTACTAGTGAAAAGAGTGTGTGGATGGTAGCACATTTTACTGTGGGGGCAAAAGTATCCTCATAATCAACCGCTTCCTTCTATGCAAAACCTTTTGCCACAATCCTAGCTTTTTGCTTTTCAAGTGAGCCATCAACTTTATACTTGTTCTTGTAGACCCACTTGCACCCAATTGGTTTGGTTCCCAATGGAGGATCAACCAGCTTCCAAGTGTCGTTCTTTATGAGGGCATCATGCTCCTTTTGCATCTCTTCTTTCCATTCATCATGAGAAGCAACTTCTTTGAAGGAAGTTGGTTCAAAATCTGTAGACAAGTTTAATTCACAATCATAAGAAACATCCATATCAACAGGTGAATTAGAGTCATCTACATCACCTCCATTTTTCCAGTTTGAATTTCTGGTTCCTGTCTTTCCAACTTCATCAGGATGAACACTTTCAAGTGTCTTTGTCACCCACTTTGGGGGGCCTTTTTGAGATGGACCAGGATGCTCCGTTGATTGAGTTGAGACTGAATCAAGATTGAGTCTCCCAATTCTATCATTCACATCACTTAAAGCATCATCCGTTGTTGGAGTTTCATGCAGCGGAGAGTGTTCTTCAGAAGAAGATTCCACATGTTGATCTAGTATAGGAATCCCCCCTTCAAGATGTGGAATCTGATTATCAAATTCTTGAAAAGATTTTGCTTTTGCAAATCTATCCAAGCGATCAAGTTGTCGCTCAACAACATTGTTAGTTTTTGGATGATTCAAGGAAAATTACATCTCTAGATACAACAAATTTCTTATTTACTTCATCATAGAGGCAGTATGTTTTGGAGGCGTTTGAATACCCTAGAAAGTTACACTTACGACTTCTAGCACCAAGTTTGTTTCTATGTACCTTTGGTATCAAGGCATAACAGGTGGAACCAAAGACCCTGAGATGCTTTACCGAAGGAACATGTGCATACCACATTTCATATGGAGTCTTGTTTCTTATAACATTAGATGGACATCTATTCTTTATATATGTAGCACATAGAGCAGCATCAACGCAAAACATTATCTTTACATTTTTTAAGAAGAGCATGGATCGTACCATATTTAAGATTGTCCTATTCATTCTTTCAGCTACACCATTCTGTTGGGGATTATAAGGCACAGTTGTTTGATGTTTGATCCCATGTTGGCGAAGATAGTTTTCAAATTCATTTGATGTATATTCTTTTCCATTATCAGTGCGAATAGACCCAATATGAAATTGTGCATCATTTTCAATCCATTTATGAAAATTCTTGAATGTTAGGAAAGCATCAGATTTGTTCTTCAATAAATAAACCCAACACATTCTGGTGTAGTCATCAATAAATGTCATGATATATTTATTTCCATTTGCAGAAGGAACAGGCATTGGACCACATAAATCTAAATGAATGATTTCAAGCTTCCTATGTGCTCTTGAATGTGAATCATGAAAAGACTGTTTGTTATGCTTTCCTAGAATGTAAGCATCACATTGCTTAAGTTTTCTAGGAATTGTAGGCAAACCAGCAACACCATTTTCCTTCAACAAGCGGAGACTATCATAGTTCAAATGTCCAAATCTAGCATGCCATGATAAGCTTGATGGAAGTGTACCTTATTCATGATGAAAATTGTATGAGAAATGTTGTTCATGAGCAGAGGTTCCTTGTAGTTTGAGAAGCCTTTCTTCTTCTATTCCCCTGATGACAAGTGAGTGGTCAGATGCTTTTCTTACCTCAAGCTTGCCATCAAACATATGAATGGAGTGACCTTGCTGGCGGATGTGGACCAAGGACACCAAGTTTCTCTTGAGCTGTGGGAGATATAGAACATGATACAAAAGAAAGTCTGAAAGACCAGGCAGTTTAAGCCTGATTGTGCCAAGCCCTGATGGCTTGATTTTTGACTGATCTACAAAGTATACTACTCCATCAACATTGTCAGTGAAATCTTCAAAAAACTATTTTCTATGAGTCATGTGACAGGTTGCTCCTGAATCAAGCAACCAATCATTTTTCCAGGAAGCAAGTGAAGTATTAAACAAATCTTCATTTACTCCAATGTTACATTGTGCCTCAACATAGTGAGAGGATTCAGGTGCTTTACCTTTGTCTGTATCATCATTTTACCTTTCTGTTGGTTTATTCTCTGCTCAATTTTGTCCCATGGTAGCTTGCATGTAGAGGCATCATGTGATCCATTTCTTTTGCAGCGAATGCAATGTAAGTCTGCCTTTTCTCCTTGAGAATGTCTGCCCCCCCTGCCTCTGAAATATCTTCCTCTTCCTCTTCGTCCACCTCTTCCTCTTGTAGAATGTTGAGTAGGATGTTTTTCTTTATGAGCAAGGCATACAGTCTCTTCAGAAGACTCAGGGGTTGTCTTCTTCCCAAAAGATTTTTCTCTTTCAACAAACTTTTTCACAAGAGAGTCAAATGTTACATCTTTGAGATTTCCATTTGCTTGCAAAGACTCAAGATAATTGGAGTATGTAGGATAAAGTACCTTGAGAAGAAATAAGAGGGATATCCAGCTCAACCTTAGTGGATTTGATATCATGCATTATAGACTTTATTTTAGATGCAAGAGCAAGAGGATCATTATTTTGCAGTTCAAGAGTGAAGAGTTTAATCATGAGTTGGACGAATTCAAGTGCAAAATGTGAGTCATAGAGTTCTTTCAGCTTTTGTAAAGCTTAAAAGGCAGTTGAATATGATGAAATATGGCGACTTACCTCTTTATTTACAGATGTTGCGATTAATGCATAAGCTTTGCTGTTCTTGTTTTCCCAAATGACGAGCTCTTTGTCTGAGGTAGGCTTTTCTGGGTCACTGTCTCCTTCTCCGACACACACTCCTTTCCACAACTCATTGAAGATGAGGGTGTGTTGTATCATCCGGGACCAATCAGGATAGTTCTCCTTGCCACTGAGAACTATTCCTACCATAGAGATGATTGAATGCATTATGTAAAAAATTACTTCTGCTGATAGAAAAAGTACTTCTGCTGATAGAAAAAAAATACTTTATGCACTATGTTTCTTCAAATCCCTCCAATGTTTGATAAAAACATCAGCATTTCATTGAAATATTATGTACATATCACTTCAATGTTTTAAAATGTAATATATTTATATTACATATCATTTTAATGCTTTAACTTTACGACGCAGCAGGGTAACATTACCATTCAAATGATTTGAATGAAAAAAAAAACTGCACATTGATACCAGGCAAAACTATTTATCTCCACAAAACTTGTGACTATGCGGCTGCTGTGAACGAGGTCTCGGTTCATAGTCGTTCACAAAAATAAGACTCAGAGAAGGTTTCGCCGGTGCTAATACTAGTGCTGTGCTCCATCCCACTACTATTCCTCTGTCTCTTTCATTTCATCATATCTCTACCAGGCCCACCCACTGACATCCCCTTCTTAAACTTCATTCAAAACCTCACTTGGACGACATCTACCTCCACTAAATATATCGTTCTTCCACCAAATTTGGCTCAAATTTTTATAGAAAAATACTTCAAGCAACTTGACTCTTGTGATCCTAAGGTATTCAAGCAATCAGAATCTGCGCGCAATGCGAGAGAAACACATCTTAAAAAGTTGAAAAATAAGACCCCGGAAAACTTAAAAGTGCCATCTTTGGAGACTCCACCAACATAGAGCAAACGGTGTGCAGGGCCCTCAAAATGGTGGCAATCAGGTGCAGACTTGCTTTCTCTCCTCAATCTTGATGAGAAATGGCCCGAGGGGCAGAACTAACAGAGCAAGAAGTGTTTGCCAGTAAAATAAAACTGCAGAGTGTTGTATCAGATCATAGACAAACGAGCAAATGAGAAAAACCGCAGAGTTCAATACCATATATATACGCTGGACCATTTCAACCGCACATACAACGTTTCAAATATCATTTGAACAATGCACAACTCAATACCATACAACGTTTTAGCGTTAATACACAATTAATGTTAATACCATACAACGTTAATACTCATTCAGTTTGAATCGCTTGGAGAACTCGAGTTTGACTGCAGCTGGAGAGTGTCCTTCATATTCCTTTCAATGAAAAAAATTTGAAAAATGAATACCTCTCGACAAGAAGGCCGAAAATTGAATAACTCTGCAAGAAGTATCCACCGGATTCGATGCTCCGCTTCCACGGTGGCCTATGGTTTAAAAAAAAATAAAATGGTAAGGCAGACCGGTATCACAACGAAAAACCTGAGAAGTGAGGACAGAGGCGTTGAGGACAACGCTCAGTGGATAGAACAACAGAGGCGTTTGAGGACAGAGCTCAGGTCAGAACGACAGAGGACAACGCTCAGTGGACAGTGCTCAGACCAGTGTACAACCCACAGTAGTAGAAATGAAGGGAGTTACAACTATTTTGAGAACTGGCTCTGATACCATGTCAGGCCAGGAATAACTCCAGTTTGGCAGAAAACTGATTCATGTATTATTCCATAGGTAACCCATTATTATATACAATAGCAGGTGATTGTTCAGTTCATCTCCCTATGACTGTTCACCTTCCCAATTTATTTTATTTACATAAAATTCCCAATCATGAAGATTAGGTGTCAACATGGCCAACTATATTCAAAGATTGTATTATTGCTGTCAGAAGTTGTCACACATGCCATATATATGACCGAAAAACCAACTTACCACCTGCACCATTGCATCTAGTTGTTGTTGTTGGCCCATTCGCTAAATGGGTCATTAACTTTATGACATGTAACCCCACCTCGGCCGAGGGGCATGGGTATATTATAGTCGTTGTTGACTATTTTACCAAATGGGCCGACGCGATGCCAACATTGAACAACAGTGGTGAAACAACTGCTCTTTTATTTTTTAACCATGTGGTTGCCTAGTTTGGTGTACCACAAGCCATAGTTACAGATCATGGGTTGCATTTTCACAACCACATGATGGCTGAGTTGATTGCTAAGTTAGGACTGTCACATAACAGTTCTGCCCCTTATTACCCGCAAGCGATTGGACAAGTTGAGGCCATCAACAAATTCTTGAAGCGAATGTTGTAGAGAATGATAGGGGTTCATAAGTGAAACTGGCACTTAATCCTATACTCTGCCTTATGGGCATATCGAACCTTAGTGAGAAATGCATCTGTATTCACACCCTTTCAGTTGGTGTATGGATTGGAAGCAATCTTACCAATACAATGATTGACCTGTTACCCGACACTTCTGAAGAAGAAGCACGTTTCTTGGAATCAATCTATCTGGATGAAACCTGTTGTGATTCCACATTGGCTAACAAAGTGCATAAGAAATGTATTAAGGCACAATATGATAGAAATGTCAAGCCTCGTATCTTCTCAGAAGGAGACCTGGTCTTGCTTTACGATCAGGAAGCTGATAAAATTGGAGCAGGGAAATTCGAACCAATGTGGATGGGTCCTTATATTGTCAAGCGTGTTCTGGCAAAAGGTTCCTACGAGTTAGTAGATTATGATGGGATTCCATTGTCGCAACCCTGAAACGGGCTGTACCTCAAACATTACTATGCTTTATTAAGTATAGTAAAACTCATTGTATATATGATTTCATTGCATGTGTGTGTGTGTGTATCTTTTATATATTTTTATCTGGTTAGTAATCCTCTTTGCATTGGTTGCAGATGTCAGAGTCTTCGGAACCTTTTGTTGGTTACGCCGCTGGTGCTTGTCGTAGTATGCAAAACTTGTTTTCTACAACATGGGCTATTTTCGCTCCAAGTGGTGAGTTAGTGAGTTTCCAAGGGATTTGTATAAGCCGATCGACGAACAACATCGCTGAGTATAGTGCGTTGATTGAACTATTCTATGATGTCATTTCACTTAGCATTCGTCAAATCATCATTAGGCTGGACTCGCAACTCGTTGTACTACAACTAATAAACATTTATGCTATCTGAAATCCAACAATTTTTCATATGTTCCTTAGAGTTCGTATTTTGGAAAGACATTTTGAACACATTCAATATCAACATATTTACAGAAATCTTAACACATTAACTGATTCTCTAGCGAATTGTATTAAATAGACATTTGTGACACATGTAAAAGTAATATTTTCAATTCACATCATCAGTTGAATAGGATTGCGTATAACCATAGAAAACTTTGAAAGTAAAATAGATAGGTGTTTTAAAAGTTTTTACAAAATTTGTGTCCAAGAAACAAACTCAAAATGCATGCAAAACATCTTAAGTAGATCTAGTGGTGCTCATGGTAATAGGTCACAACCTGTGCTATCATGCGCAAAAGCCTCGCCCAATGGCTAGGAACACCAATAGTGTGGCGCTGCAGCCTCATAGGTAACTCCCCGATTCGGACATTCAGAATACCAAGGGTTAATTTCTCTATATGATCCTGCAACTCTGCTATGGTTTTGACCAAATCCAGGTCCTGGAGAACTGCTCTCCCAATGTTTCTCCATACTGGCCCACTTGCAACCTGTTGGTTCCCCACAGGTTAAACAATACCCACATTTGCATGCATAAGAGTAACTTTAGTTTAGTCTTGGAAACATTAAAAACACAAAAAACATGTAGAGACTTGAAAAATAAAAAAACACTTTAGTCAAACAACTTACCCATAGCACCCCATTGTGCTCCAACTGGTATAATCAAATATGGATCTCCATGGAAATCGATCCCTGAGTATGGATGCTCCTCGATGATAAGATGTTGTTGCTGGAGCCAACTAGAGAATGCAGTGGAAAAAATGATTGTTGACTGACCTGTATGTCGAGCCATCAATTCGACCCACCTCTGCATACGTGGATCTCTAGGACCAGCTACACGCAGTGATACATGCTATGGTTGCATCAATGGGATTCTCTCTAAGGTAAAAGTAGTTAGGATCAAACCATAGCATAAATCCTTTGTCTTACCATTTTTTACCTTGGTTAGTTGTTATTTTAGTGAGGAAAGCACTGCCTCACACTAGTTGAAAACTTTTGGCTCTAGACACTCCAATGCATACTGCATATAAGATCTATTCACCAAATGTAGTGTCACACTGTTAGCCAATTTTGTGATTGTGAAGAGCATCGTTCTCAAAGGAAAATCACTTACACCCCTGATGTTTATTTTACCATCCTTGCTAGGCTGTGTACCTGGCCGACAAAACTATCTAATATAATCTCTCACCGATTCACCTCCATAGGCAAATCCAGAAAGTGAGATGGGGGCACCTCACCTCGACAGTCCGGTAAGAAAGTAAATGTCATCAATGGTGATAGGGACCATCTTGTCCCTATTTTGAAAATTCTAATCTATCGGATCCCATGCATGAACAAGGAATTGTAGTAGCTCTATTTGTTGCCTCATTCTGAACAACTTGAAGTATTCGAGTAACCCACAATTTTTAAGGGCCTCAACTATACCCAGATTGTTTAGGGAAACCATGTCTTGTTCTTCGTGCTCTCTTTCTCACCATGTAATCAACATTATGATCTGATGAAATCCTTAAACACAATCACAAGCTTAATTAGGATCCTTTCCATGCAAAAAACAGGACAAATTTTGGAGCAAATAGCTAAATCAAACTTGGGAAACTCGCCCAACGCAGCCAAGGCACAGAGATAGTGCATTGTAGAGCATGCAGCCCTCTATCTGGGTGCTCTTTAGTGTATTTTTCGATGTGAAAGCCTGCGCTGATCCTAGCACAAAAAAATGAAATCCCAGGGGCCCCAAAAAAACCCTAAAATTTGCATGAAATTACAAAAGAATGAATTGAAAAGAAAGTAGAGATGTTTAGCTCCTACCTAGTCCAGACAGCTCGAGAAATGGTCCAAAAATCTCTCGTAATCAGCTAGTGAAGGTCAAGGTAAAAAACTAGCTTAGAGCACAAAACTGAATGGTAAGTTCCAAATGGTAAAAATGTGTTATGCTTTTAACCTGCAAAAGATACCCAAATACAGAATATGCGAAGAAAAATACCCAGAACATAGAATAGTGAGAGTCAATAGCAAATACTTTATTATTCAGAAGCAATGTTCACTGGCCTCTTCGAGGAGGCAACCTCCAATAGAGCAGAGCTCGATTCAAAAATAAGACACACGATGCTCCTCGCAGGGAGTCTCTATCCTTTATATATGACTCATACATGTAATACCATGGATCAATACCATGGGTTTATTAATACCATCTACTAATATAGGCCCATTTGCAACTAACTGTGGTCCGTATTAATAGTGGTTAACCACTTACAATTATATTATGGGCTTTTTTGACTTTTATTATGACGTGTTCCCACTACATAAATAGGGGGTTAGGGGGGACCCTAACATGCCCTCCCCCTTAAGAAAGCCCTTGTCCTCAAGGCTAAAGCTGCGGAAACTGTGAAGAATAGTGGCTGGTTCCCAAGTTGCATCTTCCGGGAGGGTATTCCACTTTGAGGGACTTCCTTAATCACTGGCCACGCAGGGGTGTTTCTCGTGTGTCCATTGACCTGTTCAGGTGGAGCCAGTGACCCTCTCGTCCATTCCGGTAACTGTTTTTGAATTCTGCAATTTTCCCAATCACTTTCTTGGGCAGAGACATGGAATACTGATGGTTTTTTTTGTTAGGTGGCAAAGCCCACTTGTATGCTACTTCTCAATGCGCTGAAGTACTTGATATGGTCCGTAGAATTTTGGAGATAGTTTCTGACAACCCTTGTCTTTGAGTGATGTTTTCTTATAGGGTTGTAGCCTCAAAAATACCTGATCCCCTTCCTCAAATTAGCGCTCTAAGCGATGCTGATCTACCTATTTCTTCATGCGGTTTTGAGCTTGATGAAAATTCTCTCTAAGATGGGCGAGCATGGTTGAACGAATTTCTGGGAGTTGATCCACTGCTTGTACCTTAGAGCATCCTTTGATATAAGAAGTAGGGGAAGGAGGGAGTTGACCCTATACTGCTTCATAGGGAGTCATTTTGGTGGTGGCATGATAGTTGGTGTTGTACCACCATTCAGCCAGAGGTAACCACTGAACCAACAGATATTGCTTTTCTGAAGTAAAACACCTAAGGTAGGTTTCCAGACATTTCTTGACGGCTTCAGTTTGACCATCCGTTTGTGGATGATAGGAAGTGCTGAGTTTTAGATGGGTGACTTGTAGCCTGAAGAGTTCCTGCCAAAAATTACTGGTGAAGATTGGGTCACGATCGGACACAATAGAAGTGGGCATGCCATGCAATTTGAAGATCTGATCCATGAAAGTTTGAGCGACCAAAGTCGGTGTAAACGGATGGGGTAGGGCGCAGAAATGAGCATACTTCGAAAGTCTGTCCACAACCACCATGATGACTGACTTGTTTCTGGACTTTGGAAGACCTGTAAT
>APFE031397140.1:53020-81084 GCA_000404065.3 Pinus taeda | reverse complement strand
TAATAAAAAAATCTTTTACTTTCTCATTTTATAATAAAAAATAAAAAAAATATTCCAAATTAATAAGAGTATCTAATAAACCTTTTTAACTATGCTTTTTCTCTGATCACAAATTTCACGATACAAAAAATCAGATTTTCCCTAAAACAAGAAAATATAAGATAGAGCGGACCCACCACGCTATTCCGTTGCGCGCGGATAATGGTGTCGCCCGGAGTAGGCCACGCTCACCGGCGCTGCCTGAAGCGTCTTATTTTCTTTCGATCTAAAGAAACGCTACTATACCTTCACGACTGTCTTGCCATGGCTCTGCGGTGGCCACGTCTCTTACCACCACACGCCTGTCGACAACGCAGAAAAGGTATAGTTGTTTCTGTAGATGAAATAGTTGTTTCTGGCTTGATTTTGAGAATTTTATATAGTATTTTTAGTTTTGAGAAATAGGTGATAAATCTTAAAGTTTTTATAAAACGGGCTTGTTTATTAATTTGATTAGAAAATAGATATTTTTTTGTGGTTAGATATGAAAATCTTAAATGTGTGGTTATTAAGGTTATGCTTTAGATACATTCACACTTAATTCAAACATCACTGAGTCTGTGCTTTTTACGTGTTCTCTTGGTTAGAAGATTCTGAATTTGTTTAAAATCCATGTTTGCATATTATTATTCTTTCAAATCGTGTATTATTATTTATAAGGTTCTCCTTAAGTCAAACTCATCAAATTAAACTAAGATCAATTGTTTCCTTTTCAAAATATATTATATTTAATGGGTTTGACGAAGCTAATTGAAATTTTTGCAAGAATGATTTAGTATAATTTGTAAATATGTAATTATACCTAATTGCACCAAATGATTGGCTAGTTTAACATTAAAAATGAACATGGTGGAATATGTTTGATCTTTTTTAAATAATATAAAACATTTACATATATGATATTACTTGGTTGAAGATTATTTTATGATCAAATCAGAGTTTAAAAAATAACCAATAAAAAAACACAAATTATATTAAAAAAAAAAATTACATTTACAACCAAAAAAAACAAAAAAACACATAATACATGATATTTAAGATACTAAAAAAAATATACTCTAATGTATTCCATTAAAAATGTAAAACCATATTACAATTCCTATGACAATGCCATGAAATCAACGCATTTGGAGTCATTAACCAATTACATTGAATACCATTCCTAATGTGCCCAAACATTAATAGCAAAGGAGAAGACATTCTCATAATGTACATCTTGATACACTCAATGCTATAAACGTTCAATGCTATCGAAAACAATGAAATAACTTATGAGTTTTATGTCCGTAGTGGAAAACAGGAGCTGTTATGTTACGATTTTGTATAATGCGGGGAGAGCCTTATATTGTTGTGCGTGGATCAATACTAGTTATAGTACTGGTCCCACACATCCATCAAAAAAATTCATAAATCATTAAAAATATCCACATAAATAGTTTATATTAAGTTATATAATTTAGTCCAAAATGGGCCCACATATTGATTGGGCCAACAATTGTCAAATACCAAACCTTAACATCACATGTTGACAAGACATAATGTCTCAAATATCTCTAGCTCTGAATTACCGAATAAGTCAAAATGCACTACAAAACATTCCATTGAATTCTATTCAGGAGTACGCTTATCCCATCAAACCATCACCTACAGATTTCCACTGGAGCAACACATCCCATTGCTCAGTAATACCTGCATAAGAATAGGTGAAATGTGTGTTAGCCATATGTACATGTGTATTTAACCATTCAACCTATTGAAGACAATAAATGACAACATTCAATTCAGGATTTAAGACAATAAATGGAAACATTCAATTCAAGAATTAGTTCAGAGGATACAATAAATGACACTAACCCTTTAAATTCAAGTATTAAACACATTAACCTTTTCAATTCAGGAATTAAAAACAGGAAAGCACATGGATGAACCATCAAATATTATCAACCATTTGATCATGTACAAATCAATCCAGGCCACACATTTGAATTTGGGAGATGGCAATCTATGCCAAATTTCCCTAAACAATTAAATTATATATAAAAAAACTATAAAACATCAACTCTTTATCATTTTCATTTCAAACATTCATTCTACTCATCAACTATTGGAGACATGCAATCAAAGTGTTCAGAAACTGTTACATTCATTCTATTCAGAAAACATACAAACTGAGTGTGTGCACAGTGTTACATTCATTCTATTCTTCAATTGCTAGAGACATACAGGTATTTTTGTTGACTAATGTTACCTTTTTTTATTGAATAATGAATAATGTTATTTATGCTGACAAACAAGGGTAAATTAAAGCCATTACAGCCAATTCCATTACTAATTTACTAATTTACTAATTTAGAAACCAATTTCATTGCCACTATAACCTCAAATCTGACCTCTGCAACTCAATATCAGACTACTATAATAGCAAAGAATATCCTTTCAAAAAGAAAATTCTGATGTCAGGTAGATTCATTATCTGGTAAGAGAAGCATTTCTGAATGAATAACAGACCACTGGTTTAGAAATTCTCTTTTCCAGTCTCAAGGGGGTCCCCTAGGTGTTGTATGTTGCCAACAAACCCATAAATCTGTAAAGAATCAAAGTTGATTGGCACACAACAAACTTAGCGTGAGTTGTTGCCCCTAAGTAGTCAACAACATGGATAATTTCTTACCTATATTAATGTTCGTTGAGATCAGATGCCTCCAATAGTGTAACAATGAGTGAAGAATGACAAAACTGAAAAGATATGTGCCTGCGGTGAATCTGAAATCAAAATAACTACATAACTGTGTAAAGATATTACAACTAGGAACACTTACATAAAAACATACTAACCCTTACTAGGAATAAAGAAAAATTGCAAGAACAAAATGAATGCCAGAAACAATGATTTGAGGAAACTCAGTTATGTCAAAGCTGTTACAAAAACAAAAGAGGAATAGCTCTTCCTGATAACTCATATTTTTACCAACTAGGAATAAAATGAATGCCAAGAACAAAAAGAATGACAAGAACAATGATTTGAGGACACATAAAGCTAGTTGGGTTGAAGAAACTATGTTATGTCAAAGCTATTACAAAAAGAAATAGGAATAGCTCTTCCTGAAAACCCATATTTTCACCAACTATGAATAAAATGAATGCCAAGAACAATCATTTGAGGACATAGAAAAATAGTTGGGTTACAGAAATTGTGTTATGTCAAACCTGTTACAAGAGCTCTTCCTAATAACTCATAAAAATCATCTATGGATCAAATAAAGAAGTTTAAACCCTTCCAATAATGATTTTCAGATCCGAGATATATCAATTACAATATATAGATAAAGCACTGATTGTTGTTGCACATTGATTGGAAAGGCCAATGAATTTCCTTGTTTTCTAATACAGTTTTTTAAAAATCAGAATTTGGTGGTTACTTTGCAGGTTGTTGCAGCCATGCCAAGAGTTCCTATTGCAGATCGTACAAGGAACAGGAGGAGGAGAGGGGAGAGGGGGGCCCAACTGTGATCTGCTTCATAAGATGAGGATAGGGGCATGATGTGAATGCTCCCAATGCACCCAGTAATATCATTGAAAAGGACACTATGGTGGCAGATCATGTTATCCCACCATCAACCACAGAGCCGCCTTCAACCACAGTGAAAGGTGCAAGTTCAACAAAGAAAATCAATGCCATCAGAGGTTGGAAAAAGTAAGACATTCTAGCTGCAATTGATGACATCAAGTTTAAGGGACATTCAATCCATGCCTATGCAAAAACACATGGAATTGCTACCTCTAACATACATTATTGGATAAATGGGTTGACTAATATGAAGCGTAGAGGGCTTGTTACAGTTATGACTGAAGAGGAGGAGGTTGAGGTGGTTGAGTGGTGTAAGGAGATGGCCCAATTGGGACATGGGTTAGATATTATACAACTTAAATCCACAGTAGTTCAAATCTATCAAGGGAGGCCAAAACCCTTCAAATATGGGTTTCCTGGTGAATCATGGTGGAGTGGAATTAAAAAAAGGCATCCATAACTTGTGCTACGTACAACTGAGGGCCTTGATAGAGACAGGAATTTAAATCTACACCCTGAAATTGTGTCCAAGTTCTATAACACTCTTTCTACTGCATATGAGCAACACTCATATGCCCCATACCATATATGGAATTGTGATGAAACAGGCTTATAGGCAAGAAGGAATTGTGGTATGTGGGTAATTGCCAAAAGAGGGAGCAGAAATGTGCCTAAGATTTGCCTAAGAGCAGGGAGTGGATCACTATACTTTCTTTTGTCAATGCAATTGATTCTTCAATCCCAGGATTTTACCTATTCAAAGGTAAAACACAGCTAAAAAACTATATACAAAACTGTGAACTAGGTGCATGCATCACAACACATCCCCATGCATGGATGACAAAGGAACTATTCCTGAATTGGCTTTGTCACTTTGTTGCATCTGTACCAGGTGGTGTCTTGCCTAAAAACAAAAACCTACTAATTTTAGATGGTCATGGAAGCCACATGGCTTTGCAGACAATTGAGGAGGCCAACAATTTTGGAATTGACCTGTTAACATTACTGGTTGATATCACTCACAGATTGAAACCCCTTGATGTCAGCGTGTTTGGGCCTTTTAAGAATTATTTCAGGATCGAGTGAGCTTCGTGGATGGCAAAGAATCCAGGGGTGGAAGTAAAGAGGTTTGAGCTAGCTAAGCTTGCAAGTAAAGCATTAAAAAGGGCTCTCACACCTTCTAATATCAAGGCTGGATTTATGAGGATTGGTATATGGCCACTTAATGTTGATGCTCTCATGCATGATACTTGTTGTAGCCAAGCATTTTATGTGGAAGTTCAAGAAGCAGAGAACTTACAAGACCATGTTGATGCCCAAGAAGATGTTGCTGTTGTTGAAGGTATAATGTCCCTTTATAAAGGGTAGTAATGTGGTGATGATGATGAACATATGAGCGAGACACAGTTCAATCATGAACCAACTGTTAATGTCATGGAGGCTGTCGCACCCACTGAACCACATGCCAATTCTGCATGTGATATTCCATATGAGGTAGTTGATGAAGCGAATGGAAATGAAAACTTGATTTCAAATGATAATGCAACATGATTAAACAATGAAAAATTGAGCATGCCAACCTAGGGAAGCCCACCATCATGGTTGGTAGAGGCCATGATGAATATCAACCCACATAATGTGTCTACCACCAATGAGGAAAGCATGGACATGCCTTCACAACCATCATAGTTGAACATCTAACTTGTTCATTATTTTGTGGACAATGGTTCACTAGAAGAGGAGCATGTTCAACATGAAGTACCTGAAGAAGATAATAATGGGGGCCAATCAGTTGTACTGGAGGTTGAAAGCCAAGTGTCAAATCCTAGGGAGCATGGGGAAAATCAGAGATTACTTGGTGCATTCCTAAAGCTACCAGTAGAGAGAGTGAAGGCCTCATTAAGGCACTCAACTGCAGATTGTCTTTGTTTGGGGAGGAGTTCGTAGTTGCTCACATCTGAAGATTTTATGAATTTATTGTTTGAGTCTGAACATAAAAAAAAAAATGAAATTTAGGAAACTAAAAAGAGAAATAAGGAGTTGGCCAAGGACGAGAGTTGCAAGGATTACAGCAGCAAAAGCTTCAACAAGGAAAGGATGGAAATACAAAAAGCAAGGGAAGATAAGGAATATAAAAAACAACTGGAAAGGCAAGAGAGGGAGGCAAGAAAGGTTCAATAAGTGTTGGAAAAAGGAGGAGGGGTGACAAAGAGGGAATTATATGGTCCAAGCTAGTTTGAGGCAAATAGGATGATGTCTAATACGATGGACCACATTGCAGAGCATGCACCATCATACCAGGAGATGATTAACATCCAAGTCCCCCGCTATCAGCGAGGGGTTGTGCTCACCTCATATTCCCCTACCAGTGTAGGCTTAAATCCTAACTGTGTTTTTATGATACTTGCACCCAATTCTAGGGTTAGTAACACAAGTGGACACTTGGGTTACTCAGTCCCTCCATGGCTATAAGGAGCAAACTGGAGTCAAGGATATGGTAACATTCAAGTACATCCTAATCAACCAATATTGGGTAGTCCATCATACTTGGGTTAGTAAGGAGACTCAACAATTATGGGCAATGCAAGAAATGGAGGCCATCAAGCATAGGTGTGGCATGAATTAATTTGTGTAACAACATCACAATGTGAATTTTGTAAGGATGCAATGTGTTGATTGTTTTCCTCGTAGAAGATAAACTATTAACTATATTGAATTTGAATTGGAATTATGATCTGGAATTATGATGAAAGTCAACATAATAATCGCAATGTGAATTTTGTAAGGATGCAATATGTTGATTGGTTTCATAGTAGAAGATAAACTATAAACTATATTGAATTTGAATTGGAATTATGATATGGAATTATGATGAAAGTAAACATAATAATTGCAATGTGAATTTTGTAAGGATGCAATATGTTGATTGGTTTCATAGTAGAAGCTAAAATATAAACTATATTGATTTTGAACTGGAATTATGATGAAATTCAACATAATAAAGAAGGAAAAGAAGTGAACATGAATCAAAAGTAGTTACCAATAAAAGATACTAATAACCATCGAGAAACTGAGCATGAGGGGATTCAACAAGAGACAAAGAGATCTATAATATCTGTCCAGTGGAAGAGATTTGTTTTAATATTTCAAGAGAGGTTATATATTAACAGTTCCTATTTCAAGAGAGCTTATATATTGCACATATAAAGATAAAAAATTATCACTATAATTAGGATCGTTGCAAACATATTCACTGTTGAATAATTCTTAGAAGCTTCACTGTAGCTCTTTCCACCATGCAGACCTTCTTAGCTTTCTGTGGCATTTTCATTTTCAAAGGAAAGATATTCCCTGGAGGATGTGCTTGAGAAGTGCAAGAGAAACCAACCCTCTGTCTACTCACAGAGGTAGTAAACAAAAGAATCCCTTTGTTCTCACTAAAGGAAATTCAAGAGAAAACAATGGAAAGTAAAGATCAATTGAATCCAGTTTGAAACAACATTGCAAAGGAAAATAAGTAGCAATTACTTAATTTGGTAATTACTTGATGAAAGGAAACATAATAAAGAAGGAAAAGAAGTGAACATAAATCACAAGTAGTTACCAATAGAAGATACTAATAACCAATGAGAAACTGAGCATGAGGGGATTCATCAAGAGAAAAAGAGATCTATAATATCTATATGCAATATCTATCCAGTGGAAGATATTTATTTTAATATTTCAAGATATTTTATATATTGACAGTTCCTATCTCAAGTGAGGTTATATATTACACATATAAAGATAAAAAATTATCACTGTAATTAGGATCATTACAAACATATTTACTGTAATTAGGATTTTATGTACATCTAATGTACATAAGCTATGAGAGTGGGGCTAAACAGTGCAGAGTCCCTTGACAAAATCCACAATGCAATGATGAATGAACCTGAAATGTGCATCTTAACAAACTTAAAAATCTGATATACATCTAATGTATAGTAAAGCCACAATGCAATGATGAATGAGCCTGAAATGTGCATCTTAACAGACTTGAAAATCTAATGTACATCTAATGTACAGTAAAGCTATGAGAGTGGGGATAAACAGTGCAGAGTCCCCTAACAAAATCCACAATGCAATGATGAATGAACCTAAAATGTGCATCTTAACAGACTTGAAAATCTGATGTACATTTGTACAGTAAAGCCACAATGAAATGATGAATGAACATGAAATGTGCATATGAAATGTGCATCTTATAGACTTGAAAATCTGATGTACATCTAATGTACTGTAAAGCCATGAGAGTGAGGCTAAACAGTGCAGAGATTCTTGACAAAATCCACAATGCAATGAAAGATTATGACCCAACCATTATGATAGAAAATAATACATGCTTCTAAAAGTATTCCAAAGAAACATTAAACAAAAAGAGATGAACCAAGTATGAGCTCGTATTAGAAGGTAGAACGAGCTCTCCCCTCAATAACCAAATAGAACCCAAAAATATATATTTTTTCAAAAGGACAAGCTCTAACCTAAACCTGAACACTGAGATATGTAGCACTTCCATTAGCTCATAACTTAAACAAATAGAACCCAAAACCCTAAACAAACCAAACCCAAAAAGAAAAATATATTTTTCAAAAGGACAAGATCCAACCTAAACAGTGAGATATACAACACTTCCACTAAGTGATGAGATATACAACACTTCCACTAAGTCATAATATAAACAAACAGAAAATCATAATATAAACAAACAAAAGCCAAAAAGATATCCCTTTTCAATTGGACAAGCTCCAACCTAAACACTGATATACAACACTTCCACTAAGTCATAATATAAACAAACAGAAAATCATAATATAAACAAATAGAAGCCAAAAACATATCCTTTTTCAATTGGACAAGCTCCAACCTGAACACTGATATACAACACTTCCACTAAGTCATAATATAAACAAACATAAGCCAAAAAGATATCCTTTTTCAATTGGACAAGCTCCAACCTGAACACTGATATACAACACTTCCACTAAGTCATAATATAAACAAACAAAAAATCATAATACAAACAAAGAGAAGCCAAAAAGATATCCCTTTTCAATTGGACAAGCTCCAGCTTGAACACTGATATACAACACTTCCACTAAGTCATAATATAAAGAAACAAAAAATCATAATATAAACAAATAGAAGCCAAAAAGATATCCTTTTTCAATTGGACAAGCTCCAACCTGAACACTGATATACAACACTTCCACTAAGTCATGAGATATACAACACTTCCACTAAGTCATAATATAAACAAACAGAAAATCATAATATAAACAAACAGAAGCCAAAAAGATATCCTTTTTCAATTGGACAAGCTCCAACCTAAACACTGATATACAACACTTCCACTAAGTCATAATATAAAGAAACAGAAAATCATAATATAAACAAACAGAAGCCAAAAGGATATCCTTTTTCAATTGGACAAGCTCCAACCTAAACACTGATATACAACACTTTCACTAAGTCATGAAATATACAACACTTCCACTAAGTCATAATATAAACAAACAGAAAATCATAATATAATCAAACAGAAGCCAAAAAGATATCATTTTTCAATTGGACAAGCTCCAACCTAAACACTGATATACAACACTTCCACTAAGTCATAACATAAACAAACATTATCCTAGAGTTAATTTGTTTGGATCATTTTAGTTTTAATTACATGGTAATATTTTTAAAGCGCTATAAAAATTTATAAGTTAGAAAATTCTTTTTAATGTACATTAGTATGGTAATCTTCATGTATATCATATGCAGTTGCCAATTATAGTGTGTCACCAAGCCAGAGAATCCCTTTTTTTATTGAAGTTCATAGCTTACTGATAATTTGATTTCGTGGAAATCAATAAAGGGGCAGAGCGAATATCTAAATAATATAACACAATCAAGGAAGAGAATTGATCTCAATCAATTTCATGTAACATAATATCTTTTGGAAAGGCCATACGCCCAGTTCCATTGTTCTAGAAGCAGAGCCAAACCTAAGCGAGACTCTCAAAATCCAAGTACAAATGGTTCTTGTTTCTAGCAACACAAATCTGAAACCCATCACAGAAATGAAACCTAAATGGAACATGATAAACTAATTATGGATTTGATACTATTTATTCATTGCAAGGACGTTTATATGGATAACAATATCGTATGTGAAAACTTATATATGCGCTAATTTAACCTGTTTATAGACTAGTACAAGCTTACTATACACCTCCTGCTTCGTATCAATGATTATAAGAACACAACCTCATCATAGAGCTAAAGATAACATGTTAATAATAGTAACATAATACGACTTAATACAGGTTTATAAAAATAGATCTAAGACATTTGTGATCCATAATGTAGAAGAAAGTCTTTCGGATTAATCACATTGATAGGATTTGGTCGACGATTCGGACAACTAATGTGGTTAATCTTCAAGACTAGGTGAGAAATCCATCGATCATAAGGAATAAATAACAAGGATGCAACATTGCCCAAAAATGGCCGTTTAAAACTACTTGTTGGTGAATTAGTTAATATGTAAAGAAATTAATTATTAGGGAATTAGGATAAGGATTTATTTCATTAAAAAATTCTATGTTTAGTTAAAAATAGTTGTTAAGGAATAATTAAAAATAATTAAAATAAAATATTGAATTTTAATTAATGAAAGAAATTATTTGTTAGAGGTTGACCAATTAGAAAATTAGTTGTTAGGAATCTAGAAATTGTGTCCTAATGTAATCTAACAGTGGGAGTTATATCAAAATTAAGAAGAACCCCCTTAAGTCTGTCTCTAAGGAGGTAGCAACCACTATTAAGTCGGATCCATCTCTTAATTCTCTTTCCCCTAAGCTCATTGAGAGCAATCCCCTCACCCCTAGGATCTATGGCCTCTCGGAGATTCATAGATCCGAGCCCCCCTAAGACCTATTTTTAACACAATAGGTGGTACCACCTATCTTCTTGCTAAATTCTTAGCTCAAAAGCTTAATCCTCTTGTTGGGTGCACTGATTCTTTCGTTAAAGATTCTGCCTCCTTTATTCAAGAGTGGAGAGATATCAAATTGGAACCGAGTGATTTGCTTGTTAGTTTTGACGTTGTCTCCTTGTACACAAAAATCCCCATCCAAGAATCAATTGATATCATTAATCGCATCACTGAGAAAGACACTGCCAAGTTAGTTGGCCTCTGCCTCACCTCGACCCTCTTCAGTTTCCAAGGTGAGTTCTATGAACAAACCTGCGGTGTTGCGATGGGCTCCCCTCTTTCCCCTATTGTTGCCAACCTGTTTATGGAAGATTTTGAGACCAAGGCCTTCGCCACTACTCAATTTTTCCCTAAAAAATGGAAGAGGTTTGTTAATGATACCTGTGTCATCTAGCCTCATGGTAGGGAGAAACTCGGCCTATTTCTTAACCACCTTAACTCTCAATCTAACTCCATCAAGTTCATGATGGAAGTGGAGATGGATGGTTGCCTTCCCTTTCTCAACATTCTCCCTTCAAGGACAAGTGACAGTTCCATTTATCACCAATTCTATCGAAAAAAGACTCACACAAAACAGTATCTCCATGCCAGTTCTCATCATTTCCCGGCTCAGAAATTTGGTCTTCTTAGCACTCTGGCTACCCGTGCTCTAAGAATATCTGATGATAGCCACCTTAAAAAGGAGAAATCCCATCTCCTTGAAGTGTTTAGAAATAATGGGTATAGAAGATCTCAAAGCCTCAAGGCCTTTCACAAAGCCTGCAAAAATCCTAGAGTTAAACCTACTCATGATGATCCTATCTCTAAGGTTCATCTCCCGTATCTCCAAAGAACCACAGATAGGATTGCCCATATCCTCAAGAAGATTAATGTCACTTACTCATTCAAACCTCTCAACACAATTAAGAATTCTCTTAGATCTGTTAAAGACCCTATTGATCCTAAGGACTCAAAAGGGGTCTACCTTGTTCCCTGCTCTTGTGGGATCCCCTACATTAGAGAAACATGTAGATCTATTAAGCAGAGGATCAATGAACATGCTGCAGACATTAGACACAATCGCTCCCGCTCATCAACGTTAGCCGAGCATGCAAAAAAAATCCAAGCACCATGTCTGCATGGAAGAATCCAAAGTCGTCACTAAGGTTGACCACTTCCACCATAGGAAGCTTAGGGAGGCGATTGAGATAGAAAGGCATGCCAAAAATATTTATAGGGATGATGGTTGGAAATTGAGTAAAAGCTGGATTATAGCTCTCTCATCGTAAGTCATCATTCCCTTTTTTCCCCTCTTCTCCTCTTTCTCTTTCTAGCTTTTTCTCTTTTGTTTTCTGCCTTGATCCTTTTTTTCATTGTTATTACTAACTATCTATCTATCTATCACTATCCTATCTATCTATCTATATATATAAATATTATATATATAATATATATATATATATATATATATATTTATTTATTTTTATTTTTATTTTTATTTTTTTTGTCATTGTTATTACTATTTTTTATTTTTTGTTTTACATTATAAAATCTCTAGTAGTATTTTTCTTATTATCCTTTAATTTGAATAATGTAAACTTAATTTTAATTTATTTGATTACATTGGGATAAAATTTCTAGATTCCTAACAACTAATTTTCTAATTGGTCAACCTCTAACAAATAACTTCTTTCATTAATTAAAATTCAATATTTTAATTTTTAATTATTCCTTAATAGCTATTTTTAACTAAACATAGAATTTTTTAATGAAATAAATTCTTACCCTAACTCCCTAATAATTAATTTCTTTACCTATTAACTAATTCACCAACAACTAGTTTTTAATGGCTATTTCTAGGCAATGTTGCATCCTTACTATTTATTCCTTATGATCGATGGATTTCTCACCTAGTCCTGAAGATGAACCACATTAGTTGGTTTGAAATGTCGACCAAATCCTATCAATATGATTAATCCGAAATACTTTCTTCTACATGTTTATAAACCTAGACCTGCTGTTAAACCCACAATTGCTTATTTTCGGCAACACAAATCTGAAATCCAACACAGAAATAAAACCTAAATGGAACCTAACTATAAAACCCAACACAAGTCTGAAACCCAAAAGTGACTACAGTAAATCTAAGGAGAGGAAGGAAGGTCTAAACTTTCCCTTGCCTCATTAAAGAGTGGTAGCGTTTGCCTAGTTGATAAGTAGAAATTGTTCCTACCTGATAAAAGAGGAGAAGAGAAAGGTATAAATCCAAATGAATGGAGAATAATGGTGCCAAATTCAAAGGGATTTAGCAGTTCCAAACCTAATTTCAAAAACAAAATTTCGTAGGCCCATTGCCCTCGGCCATCCAGTGCATACATTCCTCCAATCCTGGCCCCTTTGGCCTTATAATATTCAAACCCATATATATGTGATTCCAGCTCAGTGACTTCCTGCTTAAAAAGTTCGTGAAAGGGGCCTCCAATCTTTGTTGAGAAACATGAAGGCAAGTTTGGAATTTGTTTTCATTACCCTCCCAAAACCTGAACTTGACTGTAAAACTCACAACCCAAAAACCGAAATCCAACAAACTTAAAACCCATAAATTAGCCAAAACCCAAACAGGTGAAGGTGTTTAAAAACACATACACAAGCATAACAAAGGCACAATAATCCAATTTAGGCTAAATGTGTTAAAAAACACATTATTTAGGCTAGTAGGACAATGTCCTACCTTCTATGTCGAGTTGATGTTTTTTCCCATGCCAGAAAGCCACAAGAATCCTAGATGCTCCAAAAAAAGTAGCTCAGACTGTAACAACCTGCAAGAGCATCAAAATGGTTAGATATCCCAAAAAATGCAAATAAAATGTGAAACTGAAGCTCATAAATTGAACTACGAACCTGAAAAATTTGTTCGGAGCGCGAAATGACCATGTCCAACACTGAGCCGAGCTAAACTCGCCAAAGGGATAAGAACAAACGAATAACAAGCCCATACCACCAGACGGGGAAGAAAAAATAGTGGAAAAAACAAGATGAAACAGACGAAAACAACCGAGCAACCTCCAGCACGACCGTCTCTGCTAGTCCATAAACCACCACCTGCATCACCGAAACCACTACCCGCATCACCGACAACCATAATGGTAGTGACCACCATTGGAGCAGTGGCACTCAACTACCCAGTAGAGCGAACAAACAAGAACATGACTGAAATGGAAATGAACACAACACTGAACAAGGCACACGGTACTCACGTGTTACAAACCCAAAACCCCATCTCCACCTTCCAAACTGGTACTCATATGTTGTCAACAGGTCACCGCATGCAGCCCCTACGTGTCGTACAAAGGGTGAGGTGCTAGCATGGTAGGAGGGTCACTTGACGTGGACTCGTTCAACCACTTGTGGCTCTCCGAGGCTCTCCCCTAGCAATTTACATCTCAATTGTAATTATCATATAATAAATTTGTATCAATATTCAAATGATTGTTGTGAAAAATAATTAAATTAATAACTTATATCTCAATATGATTATCATATAACAAATTTATATGAGTGTTCGAATGATTGTTGTGACAAATAATTAAAGAGTTTTCTTATTAATTACAAATAGTGAATACCACATTCTATTCTAATAGTTGCCATATATATTTTCAAACTAATTTAAAAATAATCTATAATCCTAAGTAAAATTTATGATCTAAAATTATTTAAAATAATATTTGTGATTTAATGCAAAATAATTTAAGATATATAAGTTGTTTGGTGTTATTTTTGGTATTATTGTGTTTAGAAGGGTATTATACAACCTAATATAAAGGTGATGAGAGCCATGTGTGATTATGCCCGTACTCAACATGAAATTAACATTATTCTTTTTAAAATAAAAATGAAATACTCATTAAAAGGTAATGTCTATAATAATAATAATAATAAATTGCATATATTTGGTTAGTTTTAATTAAAAATATTATAAAACATAAAAACACTCATTCTTATTATTTCTATTCCATTTTTGATATTACAACAAAACCGTGAAATAAGATAATTTTAAAACAAGATAAAGTAATCAAAGATTAAAAATAAAAATCTTGTTTCTTCTAAATAATAAAAAGATATATATTTCCATAAATAATTAGATAATATATTAAATTAAATATCTAAACATATATAAAAATAATAATAAAAAACACATAAGTAAATATAGACTAAGTATTTTACATTTTTACGATTTTTAATGTGTATTTATAATAACAATATAAATTTATTTTAATTACACCAATTGGCTTCCAGAAAAATCAAATTTCTGTCAATACAAACCATTTTTCAAGATTTTCACTCCAAAAATTTAATACTTGGTTCTCTCTCCGATCATAAATTTGACAATTCAAAAAGTGAGGTTCCCACAAAAACGATAAGATAGAGCGGACCCACCACGCTGTTCCATTGCGGCTAATGATGGTGCCCCGCGGAGTAAGACACGCCTGCCGGCGCTGCCTCAAGCGTCTTACGTTCTTTCAAATGAAAGAAACACACCTTCGTGTCATTCGTGCTCATTACTCCATTTCCACTCTCCGATATGTCCAACAGCACCTCTACAAAACAGTTACTTGCCCCACCGTTTTGGGTCCTCCTCTCAATGTGTTCGTTGATAATCCCCTCAATTAATTGGTTGAATTCCCTCTGAACTTTCTTCATGCGCCTTCTGATTCCCTGCAAATCCAACCACCTGAGACGAGAAATGTAATCTTCGATATAAAATGCACCCACTAGAATTGACACCTCTCGCAGCAGTTCTGCGAATCCTCTAAACCCACCCAGCGCCTCTGTCGAATGTTTTGTGCCCATCAACATGCTGCATATTATATTTGCTGTCAGGGACGAGAGTGCCTTGCTAAGATTAACAACCTTCACCCCTTTCTCGCTTTCTTGCCAAATGGAGCGAATCATCGTAGACACTTCCTCCTCTCGCAGCCACTGGAATGACTCAATTCTCCTAGTAGTCAACAGTTCTAAGACACATATTTTTCTCATTTGCCTCCGGTAATCTCCATAGGGAGCGAACCCCAAGTCTTTGCACCCGTAGAACAAGTACTTCCCTGCTGTTGTTGCGGGTCTGCTAGCAAAAAGCAGATCATGAGTTTTGAGAAAGAGTTTGGCCATCTCAGGCGAAGAAACCACAACGGTAGGGACGGAGCATAAGCGCAGAAACATAATGGGGCCATATTTGTCTGCAAGGTCTTTCAAGGCACGGTGAGGGAGCTCTCCCAACATGTGCAGATTCCCAATGATGGGCCATGAAAAGGGTCCTGGAGGAAGATCTCGATTGCTTTCTCTCTTTCTTTTCAAATGATATTTGAAGAGAAAAGTGATGAACAAACTTAGTATCGACAGTCGTATTGTGGTAACGGATAACCATCTGGGCTGTGCAACGAAACTCATAAGCAACGTCTCTTATGAATCCATTTTTTTCTCTCTTCGACTTCCTGCGGAATCCACCACATATTTATGGACAAGCACTATAGGTCATACGATGATCTGGAAGGCTGTCCTCAAATGGACTTTTCATGCCGGTTATCTTCATGGAATCAATTTCAAATGTAGTAGTTGTCGGTGGAAATGGATTATTAAATATGTTGATCCTATTTCATTTTAGTTGTTGTTTTCTTATTAAAAAAAAAAAAAAAAAAACTAAAACAGGCCAACATTACAAAATAATTAATGATATCTAATTACATTAATATCTAAGTAGATGCAATTGATACAAGTTTAATTATAAATATAATTTTTTAATAACTCCTCTTTATATTTAATATCCCAATACAAACTTGAATATTTCATATTAATTATATTTTTTTAATAACTACCTTTCACACTTAATCTCCCTGTGAAAAGCTACAATATTCCACACTAAAAAATAGTGAGGACCTATTTCTGCAGATAAGATCAACTACTTTCATCCATTTAGCATTCATAAACCTCTTTTAAAAATAAACAATTTATACAGATAAATAGGGGTAAAAAAAAAACGAAGCAAGGATCTTCGTGTGGCCACTAAATTTCAAAGAGTTCCTATCCTAACGATGTTGCAAAGAAAACTCTTCCAAATAAATTAAAGAAATATATTAATATTTTTCCATGTTTAGATATATTAATATTTTTAAGAAATCAAAGATTTCTATCCAATTCACATTAGTGATGAAACTATCCAATTCACATTAAGGTAATTACAAAATGATGATTGTAACAAGTGGTGTTGCCTGCATGTTGTACCTGTGGTGCTATGTACATATGGTGTGATGTGCATGATTGCATGAGTGGTGTTGTATACATGTGGTGTTGTGTACATGTTCTATAAGTGACGCTATGTCCAGGTGGTGTGGTGTACATGTCTTGCATGTGGTGTTGTGTACATGTGTTGTTACGTACATGTCGTGCGTGTGGTATTGTGTATACGTTGTACAAGTGGTGTGGTGTACATGTGGCGTTGTGTACATGTTGTGCAAGTGGCACTGTGTACATGTGATGATGTGCGCATGTTGTGCAGGTGGTGCGGTGTACCGGTGGTACTGTGTACATGTTGTATATATGGTACTCATGCATGTGTGGCATTGTGTGCATGTCATACATGTTTTATTGAAGGCATGTGGTATTATGTATGTGCATCATGTAGTCATGGTATTGCGACGTGTGTACTCATTGTGTTGTACTCTGCGTAGGTACATGTATCAAGTGGTATTGCACATCGGGTATATATGGATGCACTATGTTGTACACTGGTTATAGGTGTATGCATTGTACGTCAGGTGTAGTTGCATGTATTGCATGGTGTTGTATGTTAGGTGTGGTTGTATGTGTGTGATGCACACTATGCGTATGTGCACCTGGTAGCGGAGAAGGCACTGGGTGTTTTCTTGGGCATGGCAACCGATTCAGTGTCTATACAGAAAGAACAAAGGCAGAAATAAGGATCGATGAAGGATAAGCAGCAGTATATTATTTCACTTTTACTATGCATGTGATTTATGATTCTGATATATGATGACTATATGTGATCTATGATTATGGTTTATGATGGTTACATGTGATTTATGATGTTGATCTATGATGGTTGTGTTTTGAGCTAACCATATGTGATATGTTTATACATGATGTTTTGATCAAATAGTTAGTTTGACTTGTTGTGACAGGAAGTAAACAAGATTGCAAATGTACCTTATTGACGAGCTACCAATGAGGTATGATTTGAAGTTATTTCAAATTTAATGGAGGTTATGTGTTTGGTACAGGAATGCATGAAATGTCCAATTGGGTGATTGAAATCGATTGCAAGAATTACCAACAACAACAAAGGAATTGAAACATGCAGCAGCAAGCTAGTAAAGCACTTCAGGAGCAAGGCCATTGTGGGACACTGGTACCCAATAATGTTCATTGATTTCCATGAGCATGCTATGATTGGTATGGTGTGTTGAGGTAGGTATATTCCTTCATTTTTGTATCTTTTGATGCGAGGAATCTTTGCCAAGGGATGGACTACCAGGGATGGGGGTGCCAATGGAACTTGGAAGATGAGTGACTGCACAGAAGGGGTGACCACATTCCCAAGGGACTATGTAGCAAAGAAGGGAAGTTCACAAATGGATTTGTTTTGGTCATTAGCATTGCTAGATGGAATCATAGGCACATTGGGAGTACACCTCGGAACAATGAGCTAGTAATTATTCACTGAGAGGACAAGTGGCACATGATTATAGCACTGGACATTTGATGAAGATTTGACTTTGCAGTGGATTCTGGACTTCCTGGGAAGGAGGTGAATCCTAGTACTACTTTGACAGTGGAGGTGTGAGCCTCTAGATTCCCTTGTTGAATGATATGGGCATTGCATCTTTATTTTTTGGTTAATAAAATGTGTGTATGTATATATCGTTGTAAATACCATAATGAGTTGTGTTATAAAGCTCCAATACGTGGTATGGTTTTTATCTGGTCATGTTATCATGATGTTTTGCTTTTGAACGGGTCATTCATTGTAATAACTACAACGAGCTGTGTTATAAAGCTCCATGGGAAGTATGTTTTGTTTTCAACAGTCATGTTGATTATAGCTGTCATTGAACACCAAGAATGGTGTTCCCCCAAGGGGGAGGGTTATGTAACAACCCTTGTGAAAATTCCATGTAAAAATATATAAATAACATGGATGATGGGACACGTATTCCAAGATGAATGGTGGGTGAGACATCCTAGGGGGTGTTCATTTGGTTGTGTATGGATAAGGAAAATGACAAAGGAAATGACTAAGGCATTAAAGAGGAAAAAAGACATTTTGGCACATTTATTTAGGAAAATATTGGAAATTAGGAGAAAAAGGAGGTGAAAGGTCACAAGTTGCATGTGAGGAGGAAAATGAAGGAAAATAATGGAAAATGAAGAGAATAGAGGCCTCATTAATAAAAAGGCTTATGAGGATCAGTTGGCAAGCTTCTTCCTTTTAGTGTGAATCTTTTGTCAGTTTAGTTTTGGGAGCTCTCATTATTCTCTCTCTCTCTCTCTCTCATACTCTTGGATACTTAGAGTTTTCTTGGAGCACTCTTGGAGGGTGTGGCATACTTGGATTCTTGGAGGAAGAAGGCAAAGGAAGAGGAGGAAAGCAAAAGAGAGCATCGACATCAGCAACTACATCAGATTGCTTGCAGGTACCGAGTTGCATGTATGGTTTCTTCATTAGTTTTGGCGTGCATGGCACATGCATGTGGTTTCTTGGTTATGATCTGTCATTGGAATGGAGGATGACCGAGATTAACAGTGGATTACCTAACGTTGCCATTTCCTGGATAGCCATGATGATTTTGGGTTTACTTTCATTGCGTTGTTTTGGTTGGTTCTCATGTTTCCTTAGTTTGGGTTGAGTTATTAATCCTGGAAGCCCTGGATGGACAAATGCTTTGGTTACGAAAGAAACTGATCCCATAAACTAGAAATAGTAAATCCATTAATGACCATATCAAATTGGCTTTATAAATCATTTAAATTTACCTTAATTGCCCTAACACATAGCTTTCTATGAGTAATTTAATAAAATATAATGTTTTATTATTTAAATTACATTTTCAAATACATACAACAACATGGAAATGGAAACCCATTAAGACACTTACACGGTATAAAACCATAATTTTCTTGTTTGTAGGTAGATTTCTAAGTAAATGAACCTAGAAAATGGGTTTGCCGAAAAATATAAAACAATTGCATCGTTAGGCTATTGCATTCTAAGTTGTTATATATGTGTAGGGATTTGTCACGAGATCACAATGCCTAGCCTTGTCAGCTTTTTTATAAGACCTCAAAATCATATCATGTTTAAATGTCGTTAATTCAAAATTGACCGGTTTGTCCAATAGCACGGTGTTGTCTTGGCAAGTTCAAAGCGTCTTACACAAAAATTCAAATTGAGCCAATTTGACAAATAAAATATTGTAATACTGATAAGATACAAAAATTGTGTACAACCATGTTATTTATTTAATATGCAAAAATTTATAGTGTATTAATCTAATTTAGAGTGTTTGCATTGGAACAATCACACGATGCATCAATTTACTATAATGAATTTCTCGGTTCTAAAATATGACCATGATAAATTACTCCCTATTTTGTTATTCAACTATTTTTGTTATAGAGAAAAAAACACTATCTTTATATTAGAAAGAAAGATAATACATATAACTATGTTCATTTTTTTTTATTTCTATCATCTATATCTACTATATCTTTCCTTTTTTATTTCTATCATCTATATCTACTATATGTTTCCTATTTATGTGTACTTTAAGAGTTTTTTTTTTTTCTTTACACCTTGCTATACAATTTATAGAATGGGTCTATTTTCCCTCCATTACAAAAAAATCTTTAAATGGTGTTTTAATATACATAAAACAAAGTTATCGATTAAACGAGAAAATGACCTAGTACTTTTTTTGAAGTAGTAAAAAATCACTCGATTTTGAAAAATGGTGATTCAGAATATACCTTTATTTTTGGAGCATATTTTTGCCACTTTAATTTTTTTTTATGTATTAAGTATGAACAATTTTTTTAAATCTTAGTGATTTTCATGTTGATTTTGAAAAGTGTGATGCAACATCAACACATTTTTTTAGAAGGTTTTGTTTTTTGTTTTGTTTTGTTTTGTTTTGTTTTGTTTTGTTGTTGTTTTTTTTTTTTTTAACATAGTCGGTTGCTGATTATATTCCAAAAAGATTTGGGAGACTAAGCTCCTGAGTTACATGATCGAAACTCATAGGCTGAGCTTAGAGACGGATTGAGTTACAAAATTCTCCAAGCTATTGTCATTTCTGACTTAAAGGAAACAAATGCAAGTGTAGATTCTGACAAACTGAAATAAAAGAAGACAGACTTTGCAATACATCCTAGTCTATATTGATGTGGAAAATCTAGCGAGTTGTTGATTCATTCGGTTTACTGTCTACTTCGGCATTCTTGAAGGTGGAAGAGATGGTGCTAGGTGCATTGCGCTTCTCCAACATGTATTTGAGAATTTCAATTGACTCTTGAGCATGGGCGCATCGAGTGGATAGGTCGTTGAACTGCTCCTGTAGGGAGGAGACACTATGGAGAAAAAGATTAAAATCAGCTTCATATTTTTCATTGGTCATCTAAGCGATTGATTCAATTTTCGCATCTAGAACTCTTTGGTGCACCCTGATCTGCTTCAGCTTTGCCTGGAGGTCCCAACAATGTAGACAATCTTCACGCCGAGCCATCCTTGGTTCCTTAGTACTGTCCTGTTACTGCGTGGGAGGCAGGAACTTGCTACGATGAGAAGGAACAGTTTTAGCGATTAAAACAACGATGGAGCTGGGACAAATTATAAGAAAAATAGGGGAGGGGGGGAGATAAGATTTCAGGGAAAAGAGAGGAGAGCGAGGGAGACTGCCACTACAGGGAGCAAAAATAGAGGGCGCGGATGAGCAGCTGGAGAAAAGGGAGATAACAGAGGCAACAAAAAACTTACTAATGGACAAAAGACAATTCTTTAACGCAGGAGTTTCGACCCTCAATTGTTGATGTCTGTAATACAAGAGGGGGAGCGCTGGAATAAAAGGAGGATTGAAGATTGGGAGAATAGTAAGCAATAACCAGCGAAAATTAGGAGGAGCGGAATATATGATTAGAACAAAGAAGGGATCGAAGCAAACATCGATCAGTAATACAGGGAGGCAGAGGTGACTATTCAAGGATGAAGAATGAAGACGAGGGGGACTGGCGCTACAGGAGGCACAAGAAGCAAGAGCTGAGGAGCAGCTGTGAAAGAGGAAGATCTCATATGCTACTGAAAACTCTCTGATAAACAAGAAGGTAGGGAGACGAGGCCTTGGCACCATGAGCAGACCACCAATGGGGAAGGACAAGTTCACGGAAGGGGGGATGGATCACGAAGATCACGAGGGAGACCCGATATCGAGAGAGCAGACAAGGCTATAGGATTAAGAGGCAAGAAATTCATTGGCAGTGAAATGACAACATCGAGATTGTATTGGATTTTGTCAGGATACTCCTTGAAGTTACTGCAAGGGTCAATCTTGAACGGATTGTCACAAATCATGAGGAAAATTAGGGAAGGAGTTGATAATGATCCACATTGTTTCAAAGGATATTCCCTTTAGATCTTCTGCATGCTTGATTGGAAAATTTATCTGCTTCTTTCTTAATGGCGTGGAGAATATGGAAGAATCGAAGGTTCCAACTTTGGCGGATTAATGCTTGACATCTGCTTATGGTTTGATGAATGAAAATATTGGAGGCTTTACGCTTGTCATTCATAAGGCTGATAGTGATAACAGAGTCTCCAAATACCATCGCATTCTTGATACCAAGTTTTAGGAGCTCGATAAGGCCTTGATAGAGTGCCAGTGCTTCTACTCTGTTATTAGATAGATTTCCCAATCCCCACTCAAAGGATACTATGGGGTCTCCATTGGGATTATAAATTACTCCCCCTGCCCATGCCGCTCCTGGATTTGATTTGGAGGCTCCATCAAAGAAGAGGGAGTGAGAGTTGTTGTTCCGAAGCCATTCTGTAAATTCATCCTGATTAATTCTGATTTTCCAACTGTGACTGGGAATGCTAGAAGGGTTGTTGTAGATGTTTGTTGTTGGAAGGCCACTGTTGTTGTCCATCAAGTTGCTGATAAAGTCTCTTTCTTCTACAAAAAGACTGCCAGTATCAATTTTCTTTGTGTTCTTAGCAGTAATGGTTTCTATCACTAGACTTTTAGCTTTGCTGCATAATTGTCTAGTTAAGGTCTCCTAATCTCTAAAAATCTTGTGATTCCTAGCGAGCCAGATTTTCCATAGGAGGGCATAGGGGAGAGCATCCCACACCCTCTTAGCAATGTTGTTTTTCTTGTGCTACTAGGGGTAGCTCTTCTTCCATTTGCTTAAGATTTCACCAATGGAACACTGAGAGTTCTAGGTGAGAGGGTCAATAGGGGAGACACCATTCCAACAAGAGATTGCAAAGGGGCATGAAATGAATAGATGTTGGGTAGTTTCTTCTTCCCGTTGACAATTTGGGCATCGGGAGGGCCCAACAATACCCCTCTTTTGCAAATTATCTGAGGTAAGAATTTTCCCTTTTACGAGGGTCCATATGAAAAATTTAACTTTGGGGATGGCCTCAGACTTCCACACGGTTTTCAAATACATCCAAGGAGGAGCTGGATAGTCCCTACTGCACAAATACTGATGGCCAGCTTGAATTGAGTAACCAGAACCTGTGGGGTCCCATCTGAAGCCATCAATGCCATTTTTAATGATTGGAGCACTTGTGAATATGGATCTAAAGATTGTCGATGCTCTTTTTGAGGTCTCTAGGGATGGGAGGGAAACTCCATCCCTTCCATGCCTGTGTATGTATGTCCCATTGAGAAATTCGATCCAACTAATGTATTCCTTTGTTTTGAAGGAAGAGGAGGATTTGATCCATACCTAGCTAGCTGCCAATTGGCTGGTTCCCCATAATGTTGTCTGCTCCAATGTTGATTTTGTTGCCACCTTTGGGGACCTTAGAGATATTTTGTGCCATGAAGGGGATAACTTTTTTGCAAAGTTTCCAAACTCTTGTGCCGCTTCTAGCGAGTATTTCGCTTTCTAGAAGCTACTGCCTTGGGTTGTTGAGATATTTGGCTTCAAGAACTCTTTTCCACCAGGCTTGTTGTTCATTAATTAATCTCCGTACTATCTTGCCTCCAAAGGCTAATTTTGTAAGCTTAGGAGATTTGATTCCAAGCCCTCCTCTTTCCTGGAATTGGATAACTTGCTTCCAACTTACCAAGTTAATTTTATTTTTTTTTTCATTTTTCCCTCTCTGCCAGAGGAAATACTTGAGGATACTTTCCATTTTATGGTGAAAAGCGGTTGGGGCCTATATAAGAGTGAACTGATAAAGAGGGAGAGAAGAGAGACCAGATTTGAGGAGAACCAATCGACTGGCCGGATTAAGCCAAGTGGATCCCCATTGTTGAACTTTTCTTTTTAATTTATCAAGAGTTGTATCCAAGATTTCAGCTTTTGTTGGTCTTATACTCAATGGCATTCCCAAATAGCTGAAATGATCCCAATTTAGTTTGCAAGGCACCCCAAAGATGTTGGCTATGTTTTGAAGGGTTTGGGCTAAGGCATGCCAGCCATATATGCAACTTTTTAGATGATTTATCATGCCTCCAAAATATCTCATGTATTTTTCCAAAAGAGCTTTGAATCTTCGAGCTATAATTGCAGACGCTCCTCCTATTAGTAAGGTGTCATCAGCAAATTGGGAATGGTTGATGTTTTTGACTCCATCTTCATATTTGATACCAGTGATGAGACTAGCCCGCCGCTTGTGATCAAGGGCACAATTGAAGGATTCAACCATCAAGATAAATAGATAGGGGGAAAGAGGACAACCTTGCCTAAATCCTCTTGAATATTGGAAAGCAGGTCCAGGCCTGCTGTTAACAAGGGGGGCTATCCAAGGTCTAGTGATGCAAGCTCTAATGAGATCAAGGAATGGAGAAGCAAAGCCCATTTTTTGAAGAGCAGTAAACAGAAAGGAATGTCTGACCCTATCAAAGGCGTTCATCAAATCTAACGTCAGGATGAATCCCTTTTCATTCCTAATATGGCTAGAGTGAATAGCTTCTTGGATTAGGAGGATGGAGTCTGATATTTGCCTATTTGCGATGAAGCCACCTTTATTTTCAGATATGAGCATTGGCAACAAAGGCTTGAGGCGGGCTGCAAGGATTTTAGTAAAGATCTTATAAGAGGAATTCAAAGGGATATGGGGCAGAAATGGGAGAAGTTGGAGGTTCGGTTCTCCTTGGGGATGAGGGCTAGATGGGTTGAGTTTGTATAACCTCCCATTTTATTTTCCTGCTAAATCCATTTCACTAATTTGATGAGATCTTTTTTAACAATTTCCCAATGCTCTCTATAGAAGTAGATTGGGAAGCCATCTGGTCCTGGTGCTTTGTCTGGTTGAAGGGTCCAAATGGCTCCTTTGATTTATTCTTCCTCTATCTCTTTGTTCACGATTTCATTTATTTCTACAGTGATCTTGTTTGGCAGATGTTGTAAAAGATCAGCATAGCCTTCTTCTTCTCCTTTTTCAGTTAGTAATTCTTTATAGTGTTATGAAGCGGCTTGTTTGATGGCAGCTTGACTGTTTTGCTGATTGCCTTTGCTATCTGTGATATATGTTATATTATTTCTGATTTTTCGAACTGTGGCTTGCTTGTGGAAGAAAGTCGTGTTCCTGTCCCCACCCTTCAACCATAGTTGTCTCGATTTAATCCGCCATTTCTACTCCTCTTCTCCTCTGATGCTATAAAGATGATTGTAGAAGTTTTCTTCCTGCTTTTTATTTTCCTGTTGGTATTCTCGCTTTTCCATTGTGTGATGGAGTTCTTCGATCTTAGCTTTTTCTTCTCTTTTCTTCATTTCCAGCTCTTTGTAGTGAATTTTTGCCCAATCCTTAAGAACATGTTTGACATTTCTGAGTTTGCTTTCCCAAATGAAACTTGCAGAACCTTCAATGTGTTGTCGCCAGGTTTGCTGAATCAGTTCTTTGGCTGCTGCAATTTCATTCCATAGAGAATTGTATTTGAAGGGAAGAGGGCCCAGAGGGCAATGGGATTCGAGGGTCAATGTGGTGGGGTAATGGTCTGAGGCTAGGAAGGGTAGAATGGAGGCATGAACATCAGAGAAGGTGGATAGAAGGGTTACATTCACCAGATTTCAATCTAGTCTTTCCATAATATTACTTTTCCCCAACCTAAGATTACTCCAAGTGAATTTGTGGTTCTTTGGTATTACATCTACAAGATCACCGTACTGCATTATATTCTCTAGCTGATTTCTAAAAGGATCTGGGGAGAAGCTGCCTCCTCGTTTTTCATTTGCATGCAAAATGAGGTTTAAATCTCCTCCTAAAATTATGTTGTTGTTATCTTCTTCCACTATATTTGTGCTAAGAGAGTCCCAACACTGTTCCTTATCTCTATAATGATTAGGAGCATAGACATTGTAGATGACTAGCTGTTGGTTGCTCTAGTTGTTCTTCAAGACAATCTTTATTTAGTGTTGTTCTAATGTTTCTGTTGTATTGCTCCAATTAGCTTGATGCCAGAGTGTAGTAATTCCATTAGAGGCTCCTCTAGAGTCACAAACACTTCCTTTGTACTGCTTATGTTGTGCAATACTTTTGTTCATTTCTCGTTGTCCCTCATTTATTTCTTGAACTAAAACAATATATGGTTTTTCTTGATTTATTAAGTCTTTTAAGGAATTTTCTTTGGAGGGGTGCCCTAGTCCCCTACTATTCCAAGAGAGGACTTTCATCATTTCAAATGAAGGTTGCGAGGAGTTGCTCTTCCTCCCTAGTCCGTGTTTACTAAGTCCTTGTCAATTTGTCCTAAGATATAGGACTCTATGGGGTTTTAGATACCCATTGCTATATATTTCTGGGCATTTTCATCTCTATGCTATTTTGCTAATTTTCTTCCAGGCTTGTTTTGATTGTCAAGTGTGGCACCATGCTCCTTAGAGTTGCTTCTGGTGATTCTGGGAGGGGGAGGTTCAGGTGGGAAGGAGGAAGAGATGATCAGAGGGAGGGGGGATTCTGAAGGGTCGGATTGGATCGTGGGAGTGGGAGTATCCTGAGGAGGAGATAGGATGTGGAAGGGATTGGAGGAAGGAGGAGGGTTGAGGATCAGGTTGGCGATCAAGGTTGAGAGTAGGGAGGGATGAGGAGAATGGAGGATTGGGGGGAGGACGAGAAGAGGGACCAGCTTCAGGATTTGGCTTGGGGTTGGGGGTAGCTTTCTCTTTTTTTATTGTTTCCCATTATTCTTCTTGTGGAGTGTTTTCAACATCAAGCAGTTTAGTACAACGATTAGCAAAATGGTTGTATTCATGACATACCTTACACTTGAATGAAATCTACTCGTAATCTAGTTGTTGAATATGATTCCAATCATCAACCTTGAGTTTGATGGCTTCTGGCAGTCCTTTTCCCAGATTGAATTCTACACAGATGCAAGCACAAGCCTACATGTTGTCTCTAGGTTCACTTCAATCGATGTATTTTCCTACAACATTTCCAATAGCACGAATTGATTCATCTCCCCAGCAGTGAAGGGGAAGGTGAGGAAGCCGGACCCAAATAGGAACAATACTAGGAATGTCCAACTCTGGATCAAAGTCCAGAGTCCATTTGTTGAGATATAATCCTCTGGAATCGATGAAATAAGGCCCATTACAGAAGATTAAGTCCTTATCTTCTTTTTTTCAAAATGAAAGGTGAAATACCCTTTTCCACAAAATTTAATAGAGATTTTCCCTTGTGTTTTATCAGACTAGTTCCTTTCCACCCATCTCTGCACTATTTTTGGTGAAGGCCAAAGTCCAGTAAATTGCCCAATGAGTCCTCGTTCTGACAAAGAAAGGGCATCCATGCGAGGCAAGGTTAGAGGTAAGGTTACTTCTTGCAAGCCATCTAGTTTTTTCACGAATTTAGTAACTAAAGGGCGAGGTCTTTGTGGTGGTAATGATCTGACCAAGCCAGAGAAAGCCTGCTGAAGAGCGGCCTCCTCTGGAGGGGCCAAGAGCCGAAGCAGAAGTCGCAAGCAGAGGTAACCTAGCAGGCGTGCATGCAGCTCTGAACCTTCTACTTTTTTTGATCTATCTAGAAGGCTTATTTTTTACACTTTAAATTTTTTTATGTATCAAGTGTGAACAATTTTTTTTGTCAGTGATTTTCATCTTGATTTTGAAAAGCGCTGATGAACATCAACCCTTTTTGTTTATAGGGCTTAATTTTTACACTTTAAATTTTCTAATGAATTAGGTGTGGATATTTTTTTAAATGTTGGT